>QRFJ01004667.1:76903-117929 GCA_006176705.1 Cocos nucifera | reverse complement strand
GACGTGGAGAGCAAGGGAGAAGAGAGTATGGCGTGGAGAAGGAGGGGAGAGGCAGCCTTGGACGTGGGAAATTCTTTCAATCTTTTGATTAATTAGGGTTGGGCGCAGGGTCTTATTTATAGACTAAGCGTGATCCAACTCCTCTTCCTCTCAACCAATCACAACCCTTTGTGAAATCAGATCTAAATCTGATTGGTTGGAATAGAGACCCCTGGATTCCTCCTTAGAGGGTGCCTAAGACCAGTCAAACTGGATTCTTAGTAGAACTCTAATTGGAATCCTAAAGGGAGGTGGAGTCCTTGTCCAACAAGGACTCCTAGGCGCCTCCTACTTGGGCTCACGCCACCCTTGGCGTGCGCCCTTCTCCTTGCCAGGTTCTGGCAGGGGGACAGGCCCCCACCAGCTCTCCAATAGGTGCATGACATGTGGTCAAAAGTCAAAGGGTCAATGGTCAACGTTTGACCAGTCAAAGGTAGACTTTTGACCAAAGTCAAAGAACAAGAAATGGCAGGTGACCAAAAATGGCAGGTAATGTCTTACAAATAAGACAACCTATTCTGACTTGGACAACCTCCAGTCAGACCATATGAAGGCCTCTGATTGAGCACAAACTCCTTTGGCTCAGTCAGGACAACTTATTTATGATAGTAAAAGAAGAACGTTAGGTTCAATCGAGTGCTAGCACGATTTCCTTGAACCTAATTGAATCTCATTCAGATCAATTGAACTAGATCAGTTCAATTGATGATCACCAGATTCAAACCCTTGTTTGTGTGACCCAGTTAGGTTCAGTTCTGTATGGTAATGGGATATGTCATGATCTCTATCATAGACATCATCGAAACTCCTTTCGATGGATCAGAACTCTTCTGATTCGAACAGCTAGAATGATCGATCATCTAAATCATTCTAATTGCTCCCAAAATCCACCAGTGACACCTAGCAGTATATGGTGGCAACCCATCAGAGCTGAATGCGAACCTCTTGGTGCAGCTACCTGTGTGATTCAGTTCTTCTATCTTGAGCCCCGATCAGATTAGGGTTAAGGTGAACTCGTCAAACCCTAGTCTCTGTCATATGATGTAATCATTCGATTCGAGTCCAATGTGAAAATCTAAATAGAAACTCTTTCTATTATTTCACTCTGCCATGGCCATGGGCTTCTGGACTTGATTCTCATGATCATCATAGGGCTACTCCTCTACCACCGAGGTAGATAGATTCCATCTTGATGCAATCCAGTTCCTACAATGAACATGTCTATAGCCAACATACACCTCAGGGTTCCATATGGCTAGGAGACCGAGTAATGGTGTAGTCAAACTATAACACCCTCAAGGTGAACTGCCGATGCATCTCAGGTCAAAGAACCAGACACACTACTGCAGCATCGAGTCAGTCATTGACGAGAAGGTAGACTCCCTAATGACTACTCGAGGTGGTCACGCTCAGTGCCCTCGTTCTCTAACGAGTACCTGTACTCTCGCTCCGGTGTCTCCACACCGTAGACTCAAGACTCATCTACTAAAGAGAAGCGATCGTACACCAACCTTCCGGATCAATCACCATCCTCGTGATGATCCTATGGTCGGGAGCTGTTTATGAGTTAATAATGATTATTCATGTCTTAAATTTTCAACTCTTGAAAATATGAATTATCATTACCATTAACTCAAAGGATGTATCACAGACACTAAATACACATGTGTGATAGAAAATAACCCATTTATTAATTATAGTCAAAATTATAATTTTGCCCCTAGAAGTGTATTACAAGTGTCAGCCAATTCTGGCTTCTAGGGCACATATATCTAACATAACCAACTCTTGATTTGGTTTGAACAACCGCTAGACCTAATTGAGTTACCCAAGCTGAAACCCAGATTTATGAATATGTCTTAGATCTGAAATTCTCAATTTTAGTTCTAATTGATATTTCATAAACTTAATTCTTAATTAAGTTAGGGTTCTTAAACAAAATATGTAAATAAGATCCTAGGGTTTCAGAATCTAGGATTTTGCAGAGAGTAAGTTTTCAATTTTTGATTAAGGACGAATGCGCAGCACCCCTACACATCATAAGAACATCCCACCGAATGGAAGGAGAGGGTCATTAAGCCCTACTTTATTCTTATGATCAGTTGGCCAAGGGGAATGCCTTAATCAGAAAAACAACTAATCTACAAAAACTAATTAGATCTAAGCATATATCTCATATAAAAATTAGATCTAATTAAAACATGTTTTGTATATATCACATATATCATGCATGCATGTTTTTTAAAGCTAAATTATCTCATAATAATCTAAAAAATTAAATTTAAATTTAATGTTATCAAATAAAATTTAATCTAAACCTATTTGCAAAACTTTTACAACTTATCTAAACATGCAACTATCATATCTCTTATAAAGAAATTAAATTTAATTTATTTTTTATTTTTAGATATGATTATAATATTTATAATATAAAAAAATAAAAAGTAAATAGATCTAAAAATTATATTCAATCAAATAAAAAATATGATTATACAAGACTACACATAGAACAATTCTATACCTAGTCTAGTTATATATCTCATATATATTAGATCTATATTAATTAATTTTAATTTTTTATTTTTCTAATTTTAGATCTAATTATATCTCATGTGATATCTAAAATCACTAATTAATCAAATTTAATCAAACCTAAAAAAATTTTATAAAAACCTGGCTCTGATACCAGTTGAAAGGAAATCCTAATTTTTTGGGGTCAGGATCGTTCAGATCTGATTGAATCGAGAGGCATATTTCAAAAATCTCCTCTTAGATCTAGATCAGATCTGACATTTTTTAGATCTAATTTATGATCTGATAATTAAGAAAATAAAACTAAATTAATTTTACCTTGATTCTGGGTAATCTGATTACTCGTTGATGATCCTGCCAAAGCCCTAAGGTTCTAGATCTAGCCACGCAAGCGCCTGACCTCTATCGGTATCCACTTAGGCTGGATATGGAGATCCTCTCCTTATCTTTCTTTTCTCTAAAAATCACATCTAAATCTGATTTGCAGGATCTTCAAAACTTATTCTGAAGATCACCCATCATCTTGCAACAATGCTGCCTTCTTCCTTTTTTGTCAGCTTTTCCTTGCCTAACTTACACTAATTTGAAGGCCCAACTTCCTTGGGTGTGGAGAGGAGGGAGAGGACCAGATGGTGGCATGGAGAAGAAAGAGGGGCAGCCTTGGGGCGTGGCTTGGAAGAGGAGTTCTCAAAAGTGGGCGCAGATAGGATCCTTTTATAGACTCTGCTGCGCCATGCAGTGCTGCATCACCTCGGCCAATCACGTTGCTTCATGCAATCAGATCTAAATCTGATTGGTGGGATGATATCACCTGATGCAATCAGATAAGAGACCCACAGGTTCATTCTTAGATGGTGCCTAAGACTAGTCAAAGTAGATACCCAAGGGCCACCTAAGTAGAAACCAAGAAGCAACTTGGAGTCCCATTCGTATGGGACTCCAGCATACCTATCCATGGGCGCACGCCATCCTAGGCATGCACCCTCTTCTTTCCAATTTCCAACAAGGGGACAAGCCCCTATCCACTCTTCAATAAGTGCATGACACATGGGCAGATGTCCAAGGATCAAAGGTCAACGTTTGACCAAGTCAAAGTACACGAAATAGCAAGTGACGGAAAATGGCAAGTGTTGTCTCAAATTTATCTCATAAATTAAGACAATCCTTTTCTAACTTGGACAAGCTCCAACCATACCAGGTAAAGGTATCTGAGTGAGCACAAACTCATTTGATTCAGTCGAGATAACTTTTAAGATAGAAAAAGGAGAATGTTAGGCTCAATCGTGTGCTAGCACGATTTCCTTGAACCTAATTGAATCTTATTCAAATCAATTGAACTGGGTTAGTCTAATTGGTGATATCCAGATCCAAACCCTTATTTGTGTGACTCAATTAGGTTCAGTTCTGTATGGTAATGGAATATGTCATGATCTCCATCATCAACATCATCAAAACTTCTTTCGATGGATCAGAACTCTTCTGATTCAGACAACTTAGAATGATCGATCATCTAAATCATTCTAATTGCTCCCAAAATCCACCAGTGACACGTAGTAGCATATGGTGGCACCATCAAAACTAAAAATGAATATCTCGGTTCAACTACTTGTGTGATTAAGTTCTTCTATCTTGAGTCTTGATCAGATTAGGGTTAAGGAGAACTCATCAAACCCTAATTTCTATCATATTATTTAATCATTCGATTCAAGTTCGATGTGAAAACCTTAATAGAAACTTTTTTTATTATTTCACACTCTCTGCCATGGCCATGGGCTTATGGACTTGATTCTCATGATCATCATTGGGCTGCTCCTCATCCACCGAGGTAGATAGATTTTATTTTGGTGCAATCCAATTCCTACAATGAACATGCTATAGCCAACATACACCTCAGGGTTCTGAATGGCTAGGAGATCGAGTCATGGTGTAGTCAAACTATAACACCCTTAAGGTGAACTACCGATGCACCTCTGGTCAAAGAACTAGATACACCACTACAGCATCGAGTCAGTCATTGACGAGAAGGTAGACTTCCTTATGGCTACTCGAGGTGGTCGCGCTTAGTGCCCTCATTCTCCAACGAGTACCTGTATTCTCGCTCCGATGTCTCTACACCGTAGACTTAAGACTCATCTACTACAAAGAAGCGATTGTATACTAACCTTTCGGATCAATCACCATCCTCATGATGATCCTACGGTTAGGAATATTTTATGAGTTAATAAATGAATATTCATGTCTTAAATTTTCAACTCTTGAAAATATGAATTATAATTACTATTAACTCAAGGGATGTATCAGAGACACTAAATATACTTATGTGATAGAAAATAACCCATTTTATTATTTATAGTCAAAATTATAAGTTTGCCCTTAGAAGTGTATTACAAGTGTCAGCCAATTCTAGCTTCTAGGGCACACAAATCTAACAATTGGGTTCTTCTATCTTGAGCTCCGACTGGATTAGGATTATAGTGATCACGTCAAATCCAATATCTATCATATGAATTAATCATTCGATTTGAGTCAAATATAAAAATCTAATAGAAACTTTATCTATCATCTTCACGCTGCCATGGCCATGGGCTTAAGGACTCAATCTCATGATTATCATAGGGCTACTCCTCATCTACTAAGGTAGTTAGATCCCTTATTGGTGCAATCCAATTTCTATAATGAACATGCTATAGCCAACATACATCTTAGAATTTTAAATGGCTAGGAGACTGAGTTATGTTATAGTCAAACTATAATAGCCTCAAGATGAACTATCGATGCACCTCAGATCAAAGAACCAGACACACCACTACAGCATCGAGTCAGTCATCGATGAGAAGGTAGACTTTCTTATAACTGCTCGAGGTGATCATGCTCAGTGCCCTCATTCTCTAATGAGTACCTATACTCTCACTCCGATGTCTCCACATCATAGACTCAAGATACATCTATTCTAAGAAAGCGATCATAGACCAATCTTCTGGATCGATCACCATCCTCATGATGATCCTATTATTGGAAGTAGTTTATAAGTTAATTATGAAAATTCATGTCTTAAATTTTTACTCTTGAAAATATGAATTATCATTACCATTAACTTAAAGGATGTATCGCAGATACTTTAAATATACACTATGATAAAAAAATAATTTTTTTTATTAATTTATAGTTAAAATTATAAAATTATTCTTAGAAGTGTATTACAGTGTCAGCCAATCTGACTTCTAGGGCACACATCTAATAAGTGTTTCTTTTACAAGAAGCTAGGACACTGGAAGAAGAACTGTCATATAGCATCCCTTGATCTGAATAGGCCAAAGAGAAATAAGCAAAAAGTTGCTAGACAAGGTACATATATGATAACACATTATAATTTTTCTATTTATGATACTACTACCTGGGTATTGGATACTGGTAGTCCTATTAAAATTTGCAATTCATTGCAGGGACATTAGATTAGTAGGAAGTTCGAGGATGTTGAGCGATTCTTAAACATTGAAGATGGAAGGTCTGTTCTAGTTCTAACTTTAGGAATAGTTCAGCTTGTTCTCAATTCTAATGTCATTTCTTTAGGTTATTATTATTTTTGTCCATCTTTTCTTTTAAATATTATTTTTGTAGGCCTTTTGACTAAGAATGGTTATATCTTTTTAATAAAAAGAAATTATGATGTCATTATGAATAATATTACTATGATGCATGGATAATTAAAAAGTAGTATTTATATTTTATCACAGTCTGTTAATATAATGTACACATCAAACAAATATCCAAAGTTAGATAATGTCAACGATACCTACCTTTGGCATTATCGGCTTGATCATATAAATAAGAACAAGATAAATAGGTTAACTAAAGAGAGATTCCTCGATATCAATGATTTTAAATCATTACTAATTCATGAGTCATGTCTTCTTGGTAAAATAACAAAGTCACCATTTTAAGAAATGGATGAATAAGCCAAAGATATTCTAGGTCTGATACATAGTGATGTATGTGGACTCATGGATATTAGTGCACGAGGTGGATATAGTTACTTCTTTTCTTTCAGTGACAACCTATCGACGTATAGGTCCTTCTATCTTATGAAGCATAAGTTTGAATCATTTAAAATGTTCAGATAATTTCATAATGAGGTAGAAAAATAAACTAAAAAGAATATCAAAATTCTTCAGTCTGATTGAGAAGGAAAATACCACACCAATAAGTTTCTAACATATCTTATGGAGAATAGGATTCTCTCTTAGTGGATACCTCCTAAAACACCACAGCATAATAGTGTGTCAGAAAGGAGGAAGCAAACTCTGTTGGACATGGTTTGATCCATGATGGGATTTGTTGGTTTGTCGATCTCCTTTTAGGGATACGCACTTGAGTCTGTGTGCTATGTTCTTAATAATGTTCCAAAAAAATCTATCATAAAAACTCCATATGAGATATGAATTGGGTGCAGGGCGATACTCTCTCACCTTTAGATTTGGGGATGTCTAGAATGCGTAAAATATTTGAAGATAGAAAAGCTTGGATAAAGATCCAATAAGTGCTTGTTCATTGGATATCCAAAAAAATACTAGGAGATACTTCTACCTTGCTAAAGAATAAAAGATGTTTGTTAGTAGTAGGACAGTTTTTTCAGAAAAGGAGTTTCTTAGAGAAAGAACTAATACCACTAAGATCAAACTTGGAGAAGTTCATGAGGTAGAAGAACTGACATAATCACACACAGAGCTTAATTTGATTGGAGAATCAAACCCATAGCTTATTGTAGAGTTCTTTTTGAGGAGATCTAGTAGAGTATAGATCAGTCAGATAGATACTATGGTTTCTTAGTCTGAGATAGTGATCCTATCAAACTAGAAAAGAATGATGAGGATCCAATCATCTATATGGATGCCATGCAAAGGTCCAACTTTGAGAAATTACATGACACCATAAAATCTGAGATGGAGTCCATGAAGATCAAAGGTGTATGGACACTTGTTGATCCATCCAAAGGGATAAAACTTATAGGATGCAAATAAATTTTCAAAAGAAAAGAGGAGCAGATGAAAAGGTGGAGATCTATAAAACCCATCTAGTTGCCAAGAGATATCATTAACATTATGGTATTGACTATGATGAGATATTTTCTCCTATGGTAATGCTCAAGTCCATTTGGATTTTGCATGATATAACAGCATGTTTTGATTATGAGATCTAGCAAATGAATGTCAAAATCACTTTTCTTAATAGAGAGTTAGAAGATGAGGTGTATATAATACAACCTAAAGGGTTCACATCCATAGATGAATCTAAAGTGTAAAAGCTAAATAAATCCATTTATGGATTGGAGCAAACTTCAAGAATTTGGAACATGCATTTTGATAAGACGATCAAAATGTATTGTTTTATTAAGAACGGAGAAGAGCCTTGTGTCTATAATGGGCAAAGGGTTCTATTAGTGCGGAATTTGGTTGATGCGAGAACTAGCTGGAGCTGGAGAAGCCGAGGTCGCCATTAGGACTTGCAAAAGAACTCCAAATCGAAGGTGGGTGGCTTCGGTAGGATCCTTCGATGATCAAGTCAGCTCTTCCGACCAACAAAAATAGAATGCTCCATAGAGAAAGTAGTAGTGTCAAGAAGGAGAAGAGAGTCTAGAGAAAATATATCTGGAGGATCCCTTTTATAGATAGAGCCTATAATAAATTGATGGTGATAGCCATAACTATCGAGTAGTGGACCGTTCAGACCATGCGGAGTTTGTTATGGGGAGTGGTGTCTATTATCGTGACACTCCAGTCCATTGAAACTTAATAGTTAAGGATCAAAGGTGGTACGCACTGGCGGTGAAGAGCTTTGAGTTTCATCAATTCTAGAGAAGTTCGGACTTCTTCAAGGTCACCTATGTGTAAGTATGTTCATGTTGTGCAGATAGCTAAATTTGCATAGGTGTGGAGGCCCTTCTAAGCGATTGCAGGGAGTTTGGTCGGAAGAGGTTTGAAAGTCCTATGACTGGAGAAATCGTAAAGGGAGTCTGCTGGAGGAATCTAGAAGTAGTTCTACTAGAAGGATCTAGATGGAGATCTACTGGAAGAATCCGGATGGAGATCCGTTGGAGTAGTCCGAATGGAGTTCGATGGGTGGAGAGGCTCGATTGAGGTAGAAATTCAATAGGAGTTTGGCTGGTGGAGAAGTCTGGCTGCTTATCTATTTCTTTGAAGCTCGGCTGCTTTCGAGGCCATTTGGAGGCTGACAAAAAGGGGATGAAGTCTTTTTGTCTGCATGTTCAGAGCTCTTGATGCAGGAATCCTATCACCCTCAGTATAGTGTATGAGTTCATCTAGAGAGAAGTTATGTTGATCCGGTGTTGGTCTAATATCGAACAACTTGGATGGTTTTTTTATTGGAAAAAGATTAAAAGAGCACCAAGGTCGGCCAAGCCAAGCCATAATTAGACTGTTACTCAGCTACCTGGGGGTTGTCATCACTATTCATGTTCGTCTGAGTGAAATCTATAATGACTTATAGGTTCTGGAAATATTCGAAGGAGCTAAGAATCTTGATGAAGAAGATCGACTGATAAATTTAGGTTGGAGGTCATCAGTCTCGATGCCTGAGCACAAACTCTTCATTGGCTAGAGTCTGGCATGGTTATCCTTGCTAGATGGAGTTTCCTTAATGCCAGATATTCTGTCGGACTTCGGTAGGAAAGGGTTCACACCCAACAAAAGCCCCCTACTCTTGAGTTCAAAATTTGAACAAAGGGAGTAAAGAAATATGAGTGCTAAAGTTCCTTTTTTCTCTTTTCATGCCAATAGAATAGCTGGTCCCGACTCTTTCCGCGTTGGCATCGAAACTTCTTAAATACGAGATGATCCAAAAAGATAAATTCTTGAAATTCTTGCCAAAGTGCTATTTAAGCTGCGGCGCAATGAAGGTTCTGCCCATTGCCAGTCTACCACTATGATAAGCGGGACACGCGTCAACCCGATGTTGGTCAATGGAGATCTACAATCATAACCATCTCGGATCCCAGTGACTATTTAAGCTCTTCTTCTTCCACACGAGCTTCATTTCACCTAGGTCTCCTTCTCCTTCCTTCTGGTTTCCTTTTCCCTTCTTGCTCCAGTGCACCAGTGTCTTCCGCCGACTTCTAATTTTGTGGGGGTTCTGTTCTTCATTTTCCATCGAGCTCACTGCCTTTCCATTCTTCCTAATCAATTTAGGTCAGTTCTTGAACCTTTTCTCTTTGATTATCTATGTCTTTTAGCATCTCTATCCATCCTACTTCTTCGAGAAAGTCTCAGATTTTATTATTTTTTTTGGTTTTCTAAGGATTTTCTCCACTTTAGCTTGATCCTCATGTCCTCCAAAGAGTTTTGATCGATTGGTTCTAGAAGTTTGGCTCATTTAGCTTTAGTGGACCTTCGTCATAAGGATCCTGAGCTTGTAGAAGTACCTTGGTCATCCTTCATCCCTGATACTATCTCATGTAAACTTCAGCCTAAAGACCTTTTATTGATTAGGATCCAGTTTGAAATTCCATCCGATTGCGAACTTAACTCCCTGGCCCTAGCGATCGAGCTAGCTTTCCTCCTCTCGACCAAACTTACTTGTACGTTGAAAATCCTTCAGGCGGAACTTCGGCTGTCGATACCTTCTTTTGTAACCAATTTGTTCAAGTTTATAAATATTTCCTTAGCCGCCATGGCACCAAACTTCTTTAGGTTCATCATAGGATTTTTCTCCTTATGCATTATGGCCGACGTCCAGCCTTCTATCTTCTTACTCCATAATTTCTTCACTTTCAAACACCATCCGATCGCCCAAGACTGGTGGTATGTGTCTCCCCAGTTCAGCAAGAAGGGGTTGCTTAAGGATGCCCCTTCTTCCATTCATAATTAGAAGAAAAAATTCTTTTTTGCCTCTTGTTCTTTCCTAGAACTAGGACTTCCTTCTTGGGAGAAATAAGGGACTTAGTCTGCTGAGCTCTTGGGCTTGAGAAAGAGGATCGGGATTTGGCAGACAAGCTGAAGAACTTTCAAGCTCCTTCGATCTCTAAGCTCCTAAAGGACTAGACCTTATTCAACTTCGATCTCAGCCCTCTCAATCTGGTAGGTAGTCCTTTGTAGCTGCCGATTGTGCATGGTCTTTTTTCTTTTTCTAACTCTGGTTTTTTCTTCTATTGAGATGACTCTTGAGGTGCAGAACCATCTAGCCAAGGGGCTCAAGTCCGTTAAGAGGAAGGATAGCTCTGTAGGAGAAATATCCAAGAAGGCTCACATTGATGAGTCGATCCTAACCATGCTAATCTAGGCCATGCCCATCCCTAAGTCTGATGCGACCGCACCAACTCTGATCTCGTCCTAAGAGGATGCCGCCACCCCACTTCCTGAGCAGCGTGAGATCATTAAGAAGAAGAAGAAGAAAAAGGACGCCGTCAGAAAAAAGATAAGGAGGGCGGCCAAAAATTTGAGTGGCGAAGGTTCCAATCAAGAGCGAGTTTCTTTGGATGATCGGGAGGTCATTCAATCCTTGATGAAGGGAAGCATCCTCCCATACATTATCAAGAAAATGGTTGGGATGGAGGATGCTGAGAGATTTGATGAGTCTTTCATTACCTATCTCGAGGTAACCCATTTTTTTGAACTTGCTTGAATGAAGGATATGCTTTTAAAATTCTGACTTAATTTCTTTTTATCTTATAGCTAGGGAATTACTTGTTTGCCCACTCAAAGGCCGCCGATCTTCATCAAGCTGAGGCTTCTAAAGCCCAGCAGGAGGTTCAGGTAGAGGTTAAGAGGATTTGGGCCAAGGTTGAGCATTTGAAGGTAGCCTCAAAAATTCAAACTATAGAAGTCGAGCACCTCCGGTAGGTGTCGTGGAGAGAGGAAAAAGCTTCTGCAGGGCTGAGGGCAGCCTTGGTCCTCTCCGAAGACAAAAGAAAGAAGGCCAAAGAGGAGGTCGGCGTTGAGAGGGAGAGGGCTGTTAAAGCCTTCAAGTCCTCCAAAGCAACGGAGGACATCAAGATCGCACTCGCCCAGGAAGCCTTCTTGGAGGGGTTCGAGATGTGCATGATGAGGGTCACGAAGAACTTCCCTGAAGTGGACCTCGACATTCTGATAGATGAATCTAGTGAGAAAGCTAGTCCATCCAATGCCAGTGCTGCTTCTCGTATCACCGAACCTACCCCGGGTGCTTTCAAACTTGCAGTTGAAGCTCTTGAGTCTATTCTTGAGCCTGACATCGCAAAGGATGTACCAATGTCGCCTGCCTCTACACCGATCGAGGTCTAAAACTTTCTATAAATTTGTACTTTTCTTCTCTTTTTCTTTTGATGTATACCGAACATTTTGAGGAATGAAAATGAATTTTCTTTTCTTTATACTTGTATCATGATGGATGTTGTTCAGAACCCCTCCAGTGACCGTAGTCAGGGTCCATCATCTCCAACTGATGCTGAGCTATTATCCCAAGGTATCCCTCTGAAGCCCGTAGTCAAAGATTTAAAGAAGAAGATTCATCACCTAAAGAAAAGTTGAAAAAGACAGAAGACAAACTTTGAAGATCCAAAAAGAATGCTTCAGAGGTGATGATTGAGGTCACGCATCTCCGAAAGCTACACATGAAAGATTCTGTGAGCTTCAGTATTCGAAAGGACAGCTTCGACAAGGAGATCGCCGAGCTCAAGAAAAATGCCAGCGATAAATCTTGGGCACTAATGGTAGAGATTGGCTTTCTCGAAGTCGATCTCAAGGCAACGAAAGAGAAGATCCATCTGCTAGAGGGGAGCTCGCCGTGGTCTTCCGACAAAGCTTGGTATGAGTGGGATTGGTCGAAGAGGTTCTCTACACTCTAGAAGCAATTACATGACACCAAGCTCACTTATGATACCTACCAGTTGGGTTGGAGCGAGAGGATATCCCAGCTTGAGCAGAGGCTTCGCGCTGCTAATAGCGAGGTAATCCAGCTCCAAAAATAACTTGATGACAGTCATCAATTCGGCATGAGTAGGGGATCTGAGCGGGTTGCCTCCCTAATAAGGACTCTGGGTGAGCTTTCGAAAGTAGTGGGGAGGGAGAAGGTCGATGCTCAATAATTGAGGATCCAGCTATCATACGAGTAGCAAGCCATTAGGGATGCAGAGGTCGAGTCTGATGTCTTAAGGAAGCAGCGGCAAGAGCTCGAAGAAAAATTCTAACATGCCAACAAAATGTACATAGATGGTCTATATAAGAAGAAGAAGCTTGAGGAGAAAATCCTTAGGCTAAAGCAGTCTCTTGTAATGGTGGGGGTCGATAGCCCGAAGTCTGAGGGTTTCAGGTCTTCTTAGGACTTTGTTATTTTTTTTTTCTTTTTTGTACATGGTCTCGTGGACCTTCACTTTGTAATGAACTTCAATTTTAATAAAGAACTATTTTATTTGATCATCTTTTTGCTTTGTTTGGATTCAGTGCCTATTGATTTTCTTATTTCTCTCTTTTGCTCGTAGTTTTTCTCTTGTCTTTTCATAACCAAAGATTTTTTGCCTGCATTGGGATGAGTTTATCCTTCCATGTTCAATTCTATTAATTTTCCTTCGTTCTTTCATCAAGATGAGGTCCTCCTCCTGCCTTAGGTAATCGAAGGTCTTTGTTTGTGTTAGGATAAGGTTCTCTACATATTTTTGATGTGGCCGTTGAAAGGTTCTCTCCTCCTATCTTAAGTAACCAGAGGTCTTCGTCTTGCTCAAGTGAGGATGAGGTTCTCCTCCTATTTCTATCATGACAGTAGGAGCACATAAGGGTCATTGAAAGGGCCTCTCCCCTCATCCTATCTTAAACTAACAAGGCCTTAGACTTTGCTCACGTTAGGACGAGATTCTCCTCATGTTCCCAATATGGCTGTAGAGATACATTAGGACCATTTGAAAGACCTCTCCCTTTATCACGTCTTAGACTAACGAAGCCTTCAACTTTGCTCACATTAGGATGAGATTCTCCTCATGTTCCTAATATGGCTGTAGGGATACATTAGGACCATTTGAAAGACCTCTCCCCTTATCTCGTCTTAGACTAACGAGGCCTTCAACTTTTCTCACGTTAGGATGAGATTCTCCTCATGTTCCTAACATGACTATAGGGGCACATTAGGACCGTTGGAAGGGCCTTTTCCTTCATAACGTCATAGACTAAGGAGGCCTTCAACTTGCTCAAGTTAGGACGAGGTTCTCCTCTTGTTCCTAACAAGTCCACTTTTGATTATTTCGAAGAGTTATTTTCTATCATCACATGATTTTTGCAACAAAAAATAATAATATTGAAATAGAGGAGTTTTGTTAAAGGCAAATTATTGGTAGTACATTCTTAGATTTTTTGAATTCTAAGGCTGTGGGAGGTTGTTCTTCCAAGCTTCTTCAAGTGATAAGTTCTGAGCCGGACGATCTCCTCTACTTCATATGGACCTTCCTAGTTTGGAGTGAGCTTTTCTTAATTCTGAGGTTGTGAAACAGCTGCTCGTCGAAGTACTAAGTCCCCCACTTTGAATATTTTGCTTTTGACTTTAGAGTTGTAGTAATGGGCCACTTTTTTCTTGTAGGTTGCCATCCGAACTTGATCTTTTTTTCATTTTTCCTACAACAAGTCGAGGTTAGTCCTGAGGTCCTATGAGTTATGCTGCTCATTGAATGCCACAATTCATGCTGAAAGGAGTTTGAGTTCTATTAGCATGATCGCTTCTGTTCCAAAAGCTAAGGCAAATAAGGTCTTCCTAGTTGACAATCTTTGGATAGTTTGGTATGCCTAGAGCACATGATAGAGTTCATCTACCCAAGTCTTCTTTGCTTTTTCAAGTCTTGCTTTGATACCTTACAGCAGGATTCTATTTGTTACTTCGGCTTTGTCGTTTGCCTATGGATGGGCTACTGATGTAAAATGATGGAAGATATTTAAATCTTCATAGAATTTGGCAAATCTTGCTCAAGCAAACTGCTTCCTATTATCTATTATGAGGGTTCAAGGCAAGTCAAATCTATAAACAATCGACTTCTAGATGAAGTTTTATACTTTTTTTTCAATGATTTTCACTAGAGGTTCAGCCTCGATCCACTTTGTAAAATAATCTATTGCCACCAAGAGAAACATGCGCTATCCCGGTGCCATGGAAAAAGGTCCAAGTATGTCCATCTCCCACTGAGAAAATGGCCATACGGCGCTCAGAGGTGTGAGTTCAGAAGTCGGCTGCCTTTGAATGTTTGCATTTCTCTGACAGTGGTCACATTTTTTTATATACTCAATAAAATCATGGTACATGGTCGGCCAATAGTAACCCAACCGAAGTAGTCTGTGTGATAAGGATCTAGCCTCCGTATGACTTCTATAGATTTTTTCATGCACTTTTCATAATATAAAGTCGGCTTCTGAAGGTCTGAGACATCTCAAGAGCAGTAGAAAATATGACCTTTTATATAGCTTGCCTTCATACAGAACATACTAGGAGGCTTGATTTCTGAATTTTCGAGCTCCTTTTGGATCATGAAGAAGAGCTCCATCTCTGAGATAAGCAACCAATGGGTCAATCCAACATGGCTCATGGTCAATTTGCATTACAGACTGTTGTTCTTCCAGACTTGGGTGTTTCAAGACTTCAAAGAAGACCTCTTTGGGTAGCTCAGTCGGGGCTAATGTTGCCAACTTTGAGAGAAGGTCGGCCCTAGTATTTTCTGCTCTTGGGATCTGCTTGATGTCAAAACTGTTAAAGATCGGAGTCAAGCTCTTCACTTTCTCAAGATATTGTATGATGTTTTCTTCTCAGACCTCATAATCACCATTAACTTGTTCAACTACTAATTGAAAATTACTATAGACTTGGAGTCGATCTGCTTCCAATTCTTTGGTGATCCTTAATTTTGCAATCAAAGATTCATATTCAGTCTCATTATTAGTCATAAGGAACTCAAAGCGCAATGCATATTCAGCGATGACTCCTTCTAGGCTAACTAAGATCAGTCCTGCGCCTGTACCAAAAGCATTGGATGAGCCATCTACATATAGGGCCCAAAAATCTTCAGAGGTTGGCTCTTTCTTATGAGGAACTCGGTTGTAACCAGGGAATATTGACTTCATTTTTTTCAAGCTCGACTTCATCCAAAATGGTGCATTCAACTATAAAATCTATCAGAATTTGGGCTTTGATCGATGGCTGAGGCTAGTAGTTGATGACAAACTCGGTGAGTTCTATTGCCCATTTTGCTATTCTTCTGAAGGCATCCATTTGATGAAGAACTACTTTGATTGATTGATTGGTGAGGAGGGTTATGGTGTGCCCTTAGAAGTAAGGTCGAAGTCTTCGGACTGTAACCAATAGGGCAAAAGTTAGTTTTTCTAACTTAGTATATCCGATCCCAACGTCCCTCAAAACTCGACTTATGTAGTAGATCGGCCTCTATACTTTCACCTCTTCTTTGACTAGAACTATCGCAAGGGCTGCTGGGGAGACCGTCAGGTACAAAAATAATCCCTTTTTGGATTTGGGCTTTGCTAATAAGGAAGGTGAGTAGAGGTAGTCCTTATGCTCTTTAAAGGCTTGTTGACATCAGTGGTCCAGCAAAGGTTCTTTGACTATTTTAGGACTTGAAAGAAGGGCATGCATCCTCTGGCCGACCTTGAGATGAAGTAGTTCAGGGCTACCATTTTTCTAATCAGGCGCTGAACTTTTTTAATTGATTTTAGAGTAGTCATCCTTATATGGCCCAAATCTTCTCTAAATTTGCTTCAATTCCATGCCTTGACACCATGAATCGCAAAAACTTTCCCAAAGTCACGTCGAAGGTACACTTGGTTGGGTCCAACTTCATCTTGCATCTCCTATGGGCACTGAAGGTCTCTTTAAGGTCAGCAATGTGATTTATTGAAGCTCGACTCTTAACAAGCATGTCATATACATATACCTCCATATTGCGGCCAATCTGCTCCTTTAAGATTTTATTGACCGAGCATTGGTATGTTGCTCCTACATTTTTAAGTTGAAAAGGCATAATTCTATAACAGTAAAGAACATGGTTAGTAATAAAAGCAATCTTCTCCTCATCATCTGGTGCCATCCCGATTTGGTTATAGCTAGAAAAGACATCCATGAAAGTGAGGTGCTCGTGGCCTAAGGTCGCAACCACCAGCTGATCAATCCTGGGTAGGGGTAGCTATCTTTTGGATAGACTTTATTCAGCTTTTTGAAGTCTATGCATATTCTTCACTTATTGTTCACCTTCTTGATGAGCACAATGTTGGAGACCCAGATCGGATAGTTTACCTCTTGAATAAATCCGACATTGCAGAGCTTGTCAACTTCCTTTGCAATTATTTTCTATCTCTCTGGAGCATGGCTACGCATCTTCTCTTTCACTAACCGATGTTTGAGATCAACAGTCAGACGATATTTCATGAATTCAACATCTATTTCAAGCATGTCGTTTGGGGATCCAAGCAAAAATATCTACATTCCTCCATAGAAATTCGACAAGCTACTCTCATATCTCTTTCACCAAGTTGGAGCCTATCTATACCATGTGCTTTGCATTTTCGTCATTCAGTGGGATGGAAATAAGGTCTTCCATGGGCTCACCCAGCTTTTCAATTAGATCATTGCGAACATCCAACCCATCAACCAGACAAGGATCTGACTACTCTCCCCTCTACAAGGTAATTGAATAGCAATGTCTTGCTAGAGCTTGATCTCCTCTGACTTCTTTGATCCCATAGCTTGTTGGAACTTTATTTCAAATAGTAGGTCGACACTACTGTCCGAAGCATGTTTAGACCAGGTTGGTCGAGAATCGCATTGTAAGCCGATGAAGCTTTTACTATCAGAAAGTCCACCTGTGCCTTGGACTATCTCGGATATTGTCCTATAGCTACAACCAAAGTTATTATACATTCAATTGGTACTGCATCACCAGTAATGCCTACCAATGGAGAGTTCATTGGTCCAAGCCAGCTATTAGGTATAGACATTTTGGAGAAAGTATCATAAAACAAAATAATGATCGAACTTTCATTATCAACAAGGATATGATGTACATCATAGTCTGCAATATTTAAAGCAATTACAATCACGTCGTTATGCAAGAACTGAACTCCCTGTATGTTAGCTTCAGTGAAAGTTAGGGGCTCCTTAGTTCTCCATCTCTTAGCCGATCCTTCAGCTCCACTGGCTTCCTCTTGTCGAAGTCCTTCAGAGATGGTGTTGATGATGTCGAGAGACGGTCGATCTTCTTATTGTTTCTTCCTCCTTGGTAGTTTAGGTTGTGGCAGTTCCCTTGGCCGATCCTCTCTTTCCTCAAGTCGACACTATAGAAATCAGCCAAGCCAACCTCATCTAACGAGCTCCTTGATCTTGTCTTGGAGCTGAATGCACTCCTCAATATTGCGATTATGGTCATGATGGTAGAGGCAGTATTTATTAGAATTATGCTTACTAGGATGTGTGTGCATCCTCTATAGCCTCGGCAGCTACTCCTTGATTTCCATCAGTACCTAGATTTTTGGAGCATTGAGGGGAGCATAGTTGTAGAACCTTTTGAGGGAAAAGCCCTGTCGTGCCCTCCTATCTAGGCTTCTTTGACTTCAAGCTCAAGGAGGAGTTTGGGCTCACTTGCACTTGAAGGAAGTTTGGAACTATGGCCGAGCTTCACCCAACTTTTCATCAGCAGCGGGCATACTCAATTCACCCGGTCACCGCTCTTTGGTGGCTTTACTATCCTTGCCCTTGAAGGCCTCTTCTGCTCAGGCATAACCTTCAGCTTAAGCCAGCATATCAGTAAAATTCTTGGCATACTTCTTCTCCAGGGAGAATAATAGATCATTCTTCTGAAGGCCATCCTTTAATGCAACCATCATGATAGATTCGTCCAAGTTTCTGACCTCCATTGCAGTGGCATTGAAATCGATAACATAGGCCCATATGGATTCCCCCTCCTTCTACTTAATATTGATGAGGGAGTCCGAGCCTTATTGAGGATGTCGACTGTTGATAAAATGAGCTGCAAATTGATGGCTTATTTGAATGAAGGAAAAGATAGTACCTAGCTTAAGGGTCGAGTATCAGTTTCTAGCTACTCCCTTCAGGATGGAAGGAAAAGCTCAGCATAGGATGGCATCAGGCATGCCATGGAGCAATATCATCATCCGAAAGGCCTCCAGATGATCGATCAGATCTGTAGTCCCATTGTAACTCTCAAACTTGGGAAGCTTGAAGTTCGATGGGATGGATTACTGCATAATTTTTTGGGAAAAGAGAGGGTCAGTACAGATATCATTACCATGAGAGAAGGGGCATGGCGGAGTTCCTAGGTCTGCTAGTTCATGTTTTATAGTTTTCAATCAAGGAGATCCTTACAATCATGGATCTTCAAAGCCTTCTGGCTGAATGGGGGCAAATCCCCTTAAGGGGTGAATCATAATCAGAGCAGGGGCTCTCTACCCTCTAGTTCTCTTTCTCGAAAGTTAACGGCCGACTCGCCTAAGTCGGTCATCCCCAGATAGGATCCTGGGGTTTAGAAAAGCCTGTTTAGGTTGGATCGGCATCGAAGGCCACTGCTGCTGCATGTCCTGCATCGCTTTAGGGAGGCTTCTGACTTACCGAACCAATAGGTAAAATTGCTCTGCATCCATTATTGCTACCGACGGAACTTAAAATGTCGAGGATGAGATAGGAGCGGGTAGATCTAGATGAGATCTGGCTGTGGAGGTGGTTGACCATCGAGTCGAGGCCTTCCTAGAGGCATTCCCATGAGATCGGTTAGAGAAGAAGGACTTCAAGGGAGAAGAAGAGAGATCTCTGTTGAGCGCTCCTTTATGAACAAGGAAACCTCAAGAGGAAGAGGACCCTTCCTCTAGTGCCAATCCTATTAGTGTGGAATTTGGTTGATGCCCAAATTGGCTGGAGCTAGAGAAGTCGAGGTTGCCACTAAGACCTACAAAAAAAGTCCAAATCAGAGGAAGGATGGCTCTGGCAGGATCCTCTGATGATCAAGTCAGCTCTTCCAAACAACAGAAATAGAATGCTCAGTAGAAAAAGTAGCAGAGTATCAAGAAGAAGAAGAGAGTCTGAATAAAACGTATCTAGAGGATCCATTTTATAGACGAAGCATGTAACAAATTGATGGTGATAGCCGTAACTATCGAGTCATGGACAGTTCAAGCCAAGTGGAGTTTGTTATGGAGAGTGGTGTCTGTTGTCGTGATGTACTAGTTCATTGAAACTTAATAGTTGAGGTTCGAAGGAGGTAGGCACTAGCGGTGAAGAGCTTCGAGTTTCATCAATTTCAGAGGAGTTCGAACTCCTTCAAGATTGCCTTTGTGTAAGTGGGTTCATGCTATGTAGATAGCTAGATTTGCATAGATGAGGAGGCCCTTCTAGGTGACTGCAGGGAGTTTGGGTGGAAGGGATTCGAAAGTCCTATGACTGAAAAAATCTTGAAGGAATTCTGCTGGAGGAATCCAAAAGTAATTCTACTGGAAGGATCCAGATGGAGATCTACTGGAAGAATCTAGATGGAGATCCATTTGAGCAGTCCAGATGGAGTTTGACTGATGGAGAGGCTTGTTTGAGGGAGAAACTTGGAAGAAGTTTGGCTGGAGGAGAAGTCTGGCTGCTTATCTATTCCTTTGAAGCTCGACTGCTTTCGAGGTCGTCTGGAGGCTGACTAAAAGGGGATGAAGCCTTTTTGTCTATGTGTTCAAAGCTCTTGATGCAGGAATCCTGAGGTTTGCCATCCTTAGTATACCATAGGAGTTCGTCTGGAGAGGAGTTTTGTTGATTTGGTGTTGGTCCAATATCAAACAGTTTGGATGATTCTTTTATTGGAAAAAGATTCAAAAAGCACCAAGGTTAGACAAGCCAAGCCATAATTAGACCTGTTACTCAGCTACCTGAGGGCTATCATCAATATTCAAGTTCGTATGAGCAAAATCTATAATGTCCTATAGGTTCTGGGAATATCCGAAGGAGCTAGAAATTTGGATGAAGAAGATCAATTGATAAATTTAGATTGGAGTTTAGCTATCTCGGTGCTTGAGCACAAACTCTTCACTAGCCGGAGTCCAGCATGGCTGTCCTTATCGGACGGAGTTTCCTCAAGGCCAGATATCCTGTTGGACTTCGGCAGGAAAGGGTTCACACCCAATAGGTTCTATGGTTGTATTTCTTGTATTGTATATTGCTGACATTCTCTTAATCAGGAATGATGTTCTTGCATTACAGAAAATCAAGTTATGGATGTCATCTCAATTCTTCATGAAGGATTTGGATGAAGTATACTACACCATAGAAATGAAGATCTATTAAGATAGATCTAAAAGGATGCTTGGGTTGTCCCAATCCATATACATCAATACCATGCGGAAGAGATTTAGTATGGTGAATTCCAAGAAGGACTACCTACCAATAGGCCAAGAAATTTCTCTCTTTAAAAAAAATTATCCAATAACTTCTGAAGAGAGAGAGAGTATGAGTAGAATTCCATATACTTCGGCAATAGGATCTATCATGTACGTCATGATATGTACGAGATCAAATGTGGCCTACTCACTAGAGATAGCGAGTAGGTAACAATTTGATCTAGATGAGAACCATTGGAAGGTTGTAAAGACAAATCTTAAGAATTTGAGAAATACTAAGAATCAATGGCTTATTTATAGAGATTCTGACTTAAAACTTATGGGATATACTGATTCTAGTTTTCAGTCAGATCATGATCATAGTAAGAGCGTGTCAGGATACATATTTACACTAAATGGTGGAGCGATCTACTAGAAAAGTTTCAAGCAGCACACTATAGCTTATTCTATTTGTGAGATAGAGTACATTGCGACATCCAATGCTACCAAAGAAGCTATTTGATTATGGAAGTTCATCGACGAGCTAAAAGCGGCACCCTTCATTGATGGTCCTATTCTGCTATATTATGACTGCACTGGAGCTATTGCTCAAGCGAAGGAACCAAAGTTCCATCAGAGAACCAAGTACATTCTATGTCGCTATCACCTTGTATGAGAGAGATCATGGAATGAGATGACATCAATCTTCAGAAGATCGATGAAAAAGAAAATCTGATCGACACATTCACTGAAGTCCTCAAAATCAAGGAGTTTGATGATCATAAGATGAAGATGGGTATTACATACTATTTCGATTGGCTTTAGTCCAAGTGGGAGTTTGTTAGAAAAAGTATCCTAAAATCAATAATCTAAGCTACAGATGGTTGAGTTCTTATATATGTATATAAATTAAATTTTATTAATAAAAGTTATTTTTGGAAGTTTATCACATTGCATCTTCTTAGAACTCCTATTATGATGGAGTCCTTAGAGCTATAAATGATCGATAAAGGAGGATTTATTGAATAGTTCTTAAATCATGTTTGTGACCAAATGATACATTATTATAAGGATGATAATATTTATCGATTGTATGTAATTCTGAGCCATATAGATCGATCATCCTCTTAATCAAGGAGTATGGAGTCACTGGCATGGCATATAGGTAAGATGTTGGGATATATCATCATCGAACATTGACTCACCTATGGAGCACTCTGCTATCAAGAGATGCTTATAAAGGATATGGATATAAGTATTTCTCAAACTTGAGATCACCATGATGACTTGCAAGCAACTCACTATGCTTTGGAATAGGACTACCTATATTTCTAATACAATGATAGAAGGTTTTTGAGTATAGTCAAGTACTTGCAAAGTCAGTGTGTGAGTTAAAATGAGATTAATCCCTCCGGCGGGAGGTAATGCTTCACTGTATTTCAATCTAGTAAAATCTTGACTAGGGTATTCCATGTAATTGTCATAAGATTTGAGAAAGGTTGAAATACAATATGGATCACTATTTTAGGGTTGATAATTAAACCATAGATCATCCTAAGCATTAAGGGTCAAAGGGATGAATTATGCAATAACCATTTGCCAAGGTTCTTGAATTTTGTTTTGCAATCATTCGACCTACCTGGACGTTAGATATCATTGCTAGATAGTTACTTTAATTAGTATAGAAAATTAGTTTCTATACTACTGGCTTAGTGTTCGAACTTAGGGAGTCACGCACATTAGTCATGCAACATAGAAAATAATTGACCTTATATTTATATATTCTTTTTAGAAGTGCATGACTTGATTGAGCAAATAGATTTATTTAATTAGAGAATTAAGTTAATGGTCATACAGAATTAAATACTGACTATGACTAGCTAGCACTAGCCATGAGGTTCAAAATTAATTCCAGGGATGAGTTTGACCTGAAAAGATCTACGATTCAATGAGATACTGAATTCAAGTCATAATTAATTTTAGATCAGATCTCAATTAATTAGGCTTGATTTAATTGATCTATTATTCAAGTTAGACTTGGACCTAAAACCCTAATTAGATTAGGGCTAGACAGTCTATTTGAATTAAGTTCAAATTAGTTTTGAATCATATTCAAATTGAACTCAATTTGGACCAAATTTGATTTGGTCAACTAGTGGCTTTGACCATTGAGATTCTCTCTCATATGTGGCTGACCAAGAGGACATTAGGCCTAGAGTTTTTCCAGCCTAGGGCCTTACTTTGGTTGGCACATAGGTGGGCTAAGAGTTTGTGCCAACCACCATTTCTAATGAGATTAGGAGAATACCTTAGGATTCCTACTTGAAGTAGGATTTGACTAGCCAAGATAGTTATCCATGGAATCCTTATTTGATAAGGATTCAATCAGGCCTTAGGCTTCATCTATAAATAAGGGAGAACCCTCTTGGGTGTGGGTGTGAAAAATCCATGCTTGTGGGCATGAGCTAGGCTAGGCATGGGAGAGAAATAGAGCTCTAGGGTAAAGCTCATCTTCTTCTTCCTCTTGGTGTGTGGGTGGAGGATTTGATCTTGCTGCCTCCTCTTCTCCCTTCTTGCTAGTATGGTGCCTCATATCTCATCCCTCTTTTCTACATTATGTGGCATGCATGCAAAGTAGGTTCATGCTTTCGGATCTTATGAAGCAGCATTGCAGAATTTTCAGCATCTCGATCTTTTTTTCACTACACGTCAAGGTATATTTTTATAATTATTATATAAATTTTTTAAACTTAAATCTGTTCTCCCTGAACTCTATCTGAATATGATTCAGATTTGGAAAATTTTTTCTTCAAGCATGACATTTACGTTTAGGTGAAATCTTTGATAATTTGTATCTATGGATTAGATTACTTTATCTTCATTTTGTTTGTTGGAGATAATGAGGTACATTAATTATTTTAAGTCAAAGTTTAGATTTTTTAGCTGATCTAAGATATCTTACTATCATTAAATTTTTTAAGACTTAAATAAGTTTTAACAAGGAGTAAAATTTCATATCAATTTATTGATGGATGCTAAGGACTGCAATGAAGAAAGCTCTAAGAGAAATAACTGAGTTGATTCTATTCACAAGAATGCTGACTTGACATCTTCTAAATTATTGGAATTAGAGTAAATTCTTTTACAAAGGATTGTTAGTTCTAATGTCTAATTGATTGTTAGATGAATCTAGGGTTAACTCACTCTAATTAGTTTTAGATTTATGAGGTTTAGATGAGTTGTAGAGCTTATGACAGAGTTTCAAACATAGAAGTAGATTAAGATTTAATTTTGATGAGATATGCCCAAGACATAGCAAAGGATAGAGAAAATTAAAAGTTTTGCTTACAGTCTATCAAGAATTTGTAAGGTTGGATTTTTTAAGATTCTGATGTAAAATAGTATTCTTGTCAAAATTTATCTAGTAGCTCTGGAGGATTTGGTGAGTTCAGATCAAAATATGCAATAGAAGTATGATGGTTGAATAATATTAGAATTAGTTAAGAATATTAATTCTAACATGATAAGTGTTATAAATGAAGACTTGATTTTCAGTAAAAGAGATTACCATTGACAAATGAAATGACAAGCTTATTGATCTTTGGGCTTATCTAGATATTATAGTATTAACTTCGATAATTGGTTCTTTTATTATTAGTAATGGTCAGAAAAATTTTAAGCATCTTATGTTTAAGGTTAGTTGATTGATATTCCTTGGTAGCGCTTCGATGTAGAATGTTTTAGATATAGATATCCCTTTCTTAGCTTTGACATTATTACTCTATTTTTTTGAATGGATATAAGAATTTTCTATGATAAAAGTTTAACTGTTACATCATATAGGAAGTTAAAAGGATAAAGAAGGTTGTATATTATGGTGAGCATCTAATGCTCCAGACTCTTCTATTTTTATTAAGAAAAGGTAGGGTCAATTATGATTTTCATATGAACTAATCAAGAGCAAATAATTTCATGGGAAAAGAATTATGGTATTTTATGCAAAGATTAAGAAATCAAAGAAATTCATTATCTTGTGGATAGAAATGTATCATGAGGTTTGGGAGGCATGACAAGTTAAGTTCGCACCATGTTGGATCTTTTGAAATCTTGGGTAGAGTAGGAGATATTACTTGCAACTAGCCTTGCCAATAGAATTATCTAAAGTGCTCAATATCTTTCATGTTTTACTATTAAGGAAGTATGTACCCAATCCAAATAATATCATAGAGTATGAGCTATTGCGAGTTCATGAAGACTTATAAAGAGTTTCGCATCTGAATTATTCATTGAAAGGAGCAAGCAAGTTTCGAGGATGAAACTTTTCTTTTAGGAAGATAGTATGTGATAACCTAATTTTTTACCACACAACTCTCAAAGCAACCTTTAGAAAAAAGAAAAAAGAAAACAATGAAGAAGACTCCCATTGGGAGTCTTCTTCTACAAGAAAATACTAGAGAAGAGATTGATTCTAGGGAGGATTTGGCCTCCCCTCCTCCCTATAAATCTTCCCCTCCCTCCTCCTAAGCTGAGCATGATAAGCATCAACCTTCTTCCCTCTTCCTTCTCTCCCTTTTCTTCCATTGAAGTTGTGGATACTTTCATCATGTCCGCCTAAAGATCTTGCTGGAGAAAACATTGAAGCATGAGGTAAGCCTTGGCCCCTCTTTCTCTCTTTCTTTCCCTTCTTCCCATGTGATTATGCATGGCCACTAGACGCCAGATTCACTAAAAAATCCCCCAAAAAATCTTCTATTTTCTAAAAAATTTCTCTTGATTTTTTCATCATTTGGCCCTCATTGCTGGCCGTTCACTACTGCTTGCCGTCGATCGCTCATATCGGACCTTTGGCTATGTCGCAGCACCCCGCTACAGTACAAACCACCAGCCCCAATGGCATCCCCTATTTGGCCAAGAAAGAAAGATGAAAAGAAAAGAAAGAAACTAGAAGAAGAAAATAAAAGAAAAGGAGAGATAAAAAGAATTTTCTCTCTCCTCTCTCTCCTTACGCTAAGATTTCTCTTTCTACTCCCTTTTCTCTCTCTATATGATCCATGGACCCTACCATAAACTTGAGGTGATCTTTTCAAAAGGATCTAAAATTATCTTGAAATCCATGTTATGGGTTGGATCTTAACCTGGTCCTTGTCAAAAATCTATAGCATCTAATCATAGTTAATCCCAACTAAGTCAACCCAATATGACCTCTAATAATCTCAATCATGAATACCTCTTATAAAGGATACAAGGACTCTCTCTCCACTTTCTCCCTCTATTTTCTCTCTCCTTACCTACTTTTTCTCTTTGAGAAGATCAAAGGACACTAGTATTAAGTCATGTTTTTTTCTCTTCTAGGGACCTGTGGTAAATCCAACAAGATGATCCAAAGCCGCTTTGATGTCCATGCCATACACTAACCCCACCTAGCCATATCAAGTATCTTAAAAACCTACTATTGATAAATTTGGTTGATCGATCTTGGTCTTTATCTGATCTATGCTTCATGATTCCTTGATCAAGTAACTTAGGTTTGGCCCTTGGCGAAGAGGCCCTGAATTGCCCTGGTGCCCAAACAACATATTGGACCGACTACCCAGTAAACAATCCTCTTTCATTATGATTTTTTCTATTGAATTCATCAAATAAAAAATGATCAAATTTTTTATATTTTAAATAGGATTATTTGATTTATCTAATGAAGTTTGAAGATCTAGGATGATCGAGGTAAGTGGATCTTATGCTTCTTATTTATTTTTAAATTATCATATTTTTCATGCAGATGAATTGTTGTTGATGAAATCATGTTTTTCTTAAAATAAGGATCAGTATATGAAATATGAAAAGTATGTTTTATTATGACCATTGATTTTATGAATATATTTTATAAAAACTGCTTGTTTATGAAGCATGAATTTTATTATTTTTCTATTTATGTATATGTATGTTTTAAAAAAAAGATACAAGGATTTTAAAAGGCTCTTAGATAGCTATGAATGAATCCCTAATATTAGGAAAGTCAACATTCAGAGCTAGCATCATAAGAAACATAGCCTCGCCAATAAGTACCAAGTTGGCATAAGAAACAAGAATCCCATCAATTAAGAAATATGGCCCTACCATAGGTACAAAGTGATCTTAGCACAAATATCTATGAGCAAAATTTTGAAACGTAATATGAACATATGATAAGAATGATTTACGAATCATGTTTATAAAATTTGATGATTTAAGCATGCATGACTGACTTATGACTTGTTTTATATTATGCTCTATGAAAAATCTTATTTTGCAATATCTATTATTTTATAAATATTGTATTATTATGAAAAAACTTATGCTTGATTCGATAAGAAAGCATAGATTTTACTTACTGAGTTAGTATATCTCATACCTTTTTATTTTTTTTTCTTTTATAAACAATTAAGGTTAAGACCGATGAAGGATCTAGGCTTAGGGATCCACATAGCAAGCTTGGGGATTTTTATGGGTGAACTTAGTTTATCAAGTGATTACAGATTTGTAGTCAATTTTTTATGAATTTTGAGATATAATTTTGGTATTTTATTTTGGATTTAGATGCTTTTAACCAATCTTGATTTATTTACTTGAGGAATAATGGAACTGAATCTCTTATTATAATTATATGATGGATTTTAGTTGATTATGATTGATAGGTTTTGTATTATTGAGGGCAGTACTCCTTGGTAGCATGGCAGTGTTATGTCCCAGATTTAGGGTGTGACACCAATGGCCTATCAGATCACGACCTCGTAGGCCCTGGTAGCCTACTATATTCTACCGTAACAAGTAACAACACTCTCTTAATATAAAAGAGATAAGAAGGGAACCCTCATGTAAGGCTGAATCCCTAGTAGAGAAGACCAACTCCTTGCTCCCACTCATCTTTCTTCCTCATTCAACTTTTTGCTAAGCCATGACTGACTTAAGCATCGTAGGGTCCCCCACCGTACACATTTCAATGAGAGGACTTTCTTTGCAAAACTCCCAGCTATGGAGGGAAGCTGGTGTCCATCAGCACATTTGATCAACTCCCTGGTGTGGCACCACTAGGGTTTAGTGGCAACAGATTGGCACGTTAGATAGAGGAGAGTGAAAGATCAACTCTAAAGGAAGAAATGGTAAGGACAAGAACATGGAACACTTTGGCCAACTCGACGTGATGTTCCTCATGGTGAGAGGAATGATCAGCTCAACAAGCTAAGCCTGCACATTCCCATCTAGTCTTGTTGGTGGATCAACAACAATTCATCATGCTACTACAACAAGTGCAAACCCTAATAACTGGCATGCAGAGCCTTCAGTAGGCAGTAGAGAAGCAACAACAATGGCCTAAGGAGTAGGGTCTACCAACTACTCCATCATGCCACAACCAATGATCTCAATGTTGGAAAATGTGTTCTAAAGTCAATCGTCAGCCTATTGAGAGTTGAGCTACATTGTATCTGTAATTGATTCATTAATAAATAAAAATATATTTTTGATATTTTTCATCATAAAGTATTCATCTTCTAACGAACTCTATTATTATGATGAAGTCCTTAGGACTATTTAGCTTCGATAAAAAGAGGATTTGTCGATTAGTCCTTAAATCTATTTATGACCAAATGATAGGTTGTTAATTAGGACGACAGCGTCTATCGAGCATGGGTCGTTGTATGCCATATAGGTTGGTTGTCCTCTTAATCAAGGAGTGTGAAGATACTGGTGTGGCATACAAGTGAGATGTATGGATACATCAACATTGAACATGACCAACTCTAGAGCATTCTGCTATCGAAAATGTCTCTGATGGGATATAGGTATAAGTATCCCTTAGACTTGAGATCACCTCAATGACTTGCAAGCAACTCACTATACTTTCATACCAGACTAACTAAATTTCTAATTCAGTAATGAAAGACTTCTGGACATTGTCAAGTACTTGTAAAGTCAGAGTGTGATCAAGATGGAATTGACCACTCCAAGAGTTGGAGAAAAATATATCACTATATTTCAATATAGCAAAACCTTGGCCAGGATAATCCATCAGATGGATTTGATATTTTAAAATACAATGTGGATAATCCTATCAGAGTTGACAATTGAACTCTGAGGTGTCCTATGAGTATTTTAGTCAAGGAGATGAATTATATGAAAACTATATCTGCATGGGTTCTAAGAATATTGTTCTACACATTCGACCTATCCGACCATCGGATATCATTGCTAGATGGTTATTTTGATTGATACAAAAATTTATTTCTATACTATTGACTTAGGTTCGGACCTATGAGGTCATACACATTAGAGCTCATGATCTGATCGGATGGTTGATCAATGATTAAGAATCATTCAAGGGTTAAACGATCAATACGATTGGTGTTTAACCTAGCGCAAGTGTTGCAAGAGGATCCATTAGCAATTAGATTACTAATTTACTTAATTCTATTAAGTTAGAGAATTGAGATTAAGTTTAATTTAATATAATTTAATTAGATTTAGTTTGGACTTGATTAGATCAAATCCAATTAGTTTATTAGATAAGCCAAGTGCAAGGAAGAACTAGTCCGAGTTCAACTAGGACTTGGGTCAACTCAATTTTCTAATTTAATTATAAAATTAAATTAAAATTAAATCTAATTTAATTAAATTTTTAATTGGGTTAGGTCCTAATTTAATTTGATTGATTTACTTTTGATTTGATTTGGTTTAAGAAATCATATATGACCAAGTCAAAATAGGAATCCTAGTATGACTAGGATTCCCTATCCTTGCGCCACCTTAGTTCCAATGCCCATCCTTCATGCCCCCTTTGATTTTGTATGAATTATCCATGCCCAAGAGAAGCCCACTATGTCCCAAAGTCCTTGTCTTTCTTTCTTACATGGTAAATTAATTGTGGATCGAATTGGTTTTGATTTCAAATTGTATGAGATAGAATTTTAGGAAACCAAAACTCTTCCTATGGTGCACCGATTCCACCTAGATTTTATCTAGAATTTTCATGTTTTTTAGAGTGGTTTTTGTATGACAAAATCTGATGGTCCACAGTAGAAAAGAAGGAGGGGGCGCCCAAGAGTTGGGCGCCCCAAATTGTGCCTTAATTGGACCTTCCTTACTAGATATTTGACCTAGAGAAGGAGTGGTCCATATCTCTCTATTTAAAATGAATGTTAGGTTGATTTTTTTGTGGATTCTAGATATTTGAGAGGACTCTTGGGAATGGGAAAATCAGGGAAAAATTTATCTATGGTGTGGGATTTTTAAAGATACCAATCAAGGTATCTAAGTGAAAGAATAAAGAAGAAGAAGAGGGTCTTCTTCTATGGTTTTGTTCTACACCTCTTCCTCTATTATTTGTGAGATTTTGAGAGGAGTCATAGAATCATATATCATTTTCCTCAACTTTTGAAAATTTAAGAGTCCAAGTTTCAAAGAAGAAAGATCCAGATCAAGCTTCAAAGAAAAATTAGTACAGTTCTAGCAAACTTTGCTGATTTTCGAATACTGAAATTCTGATCAGCGTTCGTGGGCTTGTGTGCATATCTCTTAGAGGCCAGATATGTATGTGGCTTACAACATCATCCTCAAGCCTGGATCAGCAAGTTAAAATATCTAACTTGCATAGGTAACAAAGATCTAATCTCCTTTTACTTATATGATTTTGATCTAATGTAGATCTGTGTTGATATGATCAACACTTCTTCTTTCTTTATATTTTTTAATTTTTAATTTAATACCATGCAATAATCATATAATAGAATCTTAGATCTAGGATTTTTTTATTTTTTTAAATAAATATTAATTTATTTAAATCTTTCACTCCCTGATCTTAAAAAAGTTTCAAGATCTAGCCCTGAAATCCTAGATTTGGTTCCTTCAATTAGTATTAGAGCCTAGATTTTTTATTACATAATTATTTAAGCATGTTTAGATTTTTGATTAGATTAGATCTAATGTATAATCTAATTATTAACTCTAAAATTAATATTTTTAATCACATGAATTGCTATAAGGTTGTCTTGCTATAAGGTTTATCCCTTGCAGTGAAAAGATTATCCTAGTACGTGTTGATCTAAAACATTGATCATAAAATTTTAGATTAGATCTAAAAAATTTTGTGATCTGATTAAAATATTTTAATCTAATTTTAATCATCATAAATATGTTAGATTTGATCTAAGATAATTTATGATTGATTATAGTTGAAGTTATTTTAATTACATGAACCTGTTTATAGTAGTTTCATGCTTATTGTACTTGCATAATTGATTATAAATTAAATATGTAACTTAGTTGATAGAATCATATTATAAAAATATTTTATAAATATAAAAATTATTTTTAAAAAGTTGAACCCCAACCCTCAGTCCAAAACTAAATTAAAAATTAAAAAGTTATTTGATTAGGATCTAGGATTGTGAATTGAAGATCCTAAGACATAAATCATAACACATTGTTAAAGAGTTAGTTAGATCGATCTAGGGATTAGGTAAGTTAAGGTTTAATTTGTTAGATATATGTGCCCTAGAAGCCAGAATTGGCTGACACTTGTAATACACTTCTAGGGGCAAAATTATAATTTTGACTATAATCAATAAAATGGGTTATTTTCTATCACATATGTGTATTTAGTGTCTGTGATACATCCTTTGAGTTAATGGTAATGATAATTCATATTTTCAAGAGTTGAAAATTTAAGACATGAATAATCATTATTAACTCATAAACATGCTCCCGACCATAGGATCATCACGAGGATGGTGATTGATCCGGAAGGTTGGTGTACAATCGCTTCTCTTTAGTAGATGAGTCTTGAGTCTACGGTGTGGAGACACCGGAGCGAGAGTACAGGTACTCGTTAGAGAACGAGGGCACTGAGCGTGACCACCTCGAGTAGTCATTAGGGAAGTCTACCTTCTCGTCAATGACTGACTCGATGCTGCAGTAGTGTGTCTGGTTCTTTGACCTGAGGATGCATCGGCAGTTCACCTTGAGGGTGTTATAGTTTGACTACACCATTACTCGGTCTCCTAGCCATATGGAACCCTGAGGTGTATGTTGGCTATAGCATGTTCATTGTAGGAACTGGATGCATCAAGATGGAATCTATCTACCTCGGTGGTAGAGGAGCAGCCCTATGATGATCATGAGAATCAAGTCCAGAAGCCCATGGCCATGGCAGAGTGAAATAATAGAAAGAGTTTCTATTTAGATTTTCACATTGGACTCGAATCGAATGATTACATCATATGACAGAGACTAGGGTTTGACGAGTTCACCTTAACCCTAATCTGATCGGGGCTCAAGATAGAAGAACTTAATCACACAGGTAGCTGCACCAAGAGGTTCGCATTCAGCTCTGATGGGTTGCCACCATATACTGCTAGGTGTCACTGGTGGATTTTGGGAGCAATTAGAATGATTTAGATGATCGATCATTCTAGCTGTTCGAATCAGAAGAGTTCTGATCCATCGAAAGGAGTTTCGATGATGTCGATGATAGAGATCATGACATATCCCATTACCATACAGAACTGAACCTAACTGGGTCACACAAACAAGGGTTTGAATCTGGTGATCATCAATTGAACTGATCTAGTTCAATTGATCTGAATGAGATTCAATTAGGTTCAAGGAAATCGTGCTAGCACTCGATTGAACCTAACGTTCTTCTTTTACTATCATAAATAAGTTGTCCTGACTGAGCCAAAGGAGTTTGTGCTCAATCAGAGGCCTTCATATGGTCTGACTGGAGGTTGTCCAAGTCAGAAAAGGTTGTCTTATTTTGTAAGACATTACCTGCCATTTTTGGTCACCTGCCATTTCTTGTTCTTTGACTTTGGTCAAAAGTCTACCTTTGACTGGTCAAACGTTGACCATTGACACTTTGACTTTTGACCACATGTCATGCACCTATTGGAGAGCTGGTGGGGGCCTGTCCCCCTGCCAGAACCTGGCAAGGAGAAGGGCGCACGCCAAGGGTGGCGTGTGCCCAAGTTGGAGGCGCCTAGGAGTCCTTGTTGGACAAGGACTCCATCTCCCTTTTGGATTCCAATTAGAGTTCTCCTAAGAATCCAACTTTGACTGGTCTTAGGCACCCTCTAAGGAGGAATCCAGGGGACTCTATTCCCACCAATCAGATTTAGATCTGATTTCACAAAGGGTTGTGATTGGTTGGGAAGAAGAGGAGTTGGATCACAGCTTAGTCTATAAATAAGACCCTGCGCCCAACTCAATTTATGAGATAAGAGATATGATGAGATCAAGTTTCCCACGCCCCAAGGCTGCCTCTCCCCTCCTTCTCCATGCCAATAGCTTCTTCTCCCCTTGCTCTCCACGTCCAAAAGGAGTTTTGGACTTTGGTTGGTGCGATTCAGATCAAAGAAAGGCGATCAAAAGCAAGAAGGCTGCGCTGCTGCAAAAGGACGACTGCTGATCTTCAAAAGAGTTTTGAAGATCCTCCAGATCAGATCCAGATCTGATTTTTGGAGGTGTGATAGAGAAGAAGAGGATCTCCAGATCCAACCCGAGTGGATACCGGTAGAGGCCAGGCGCTTGCGTGGCTAGATCCAGAACCTTCCGCTGCAATCAGGATCATCAACAGGGTAATAGGATTACCCAAATCAGGTAAATTAAATTTGATTTAATTTATCTTATTTTATTTTATTTATTAAAATAATAAGAATCAGATCTAAAACATATCAAGATCTGATTAGATCAAAGAGAAAAAATTTTTGAAATATATCTCTTGATCTGATCAGATCTGAACGAACCTGGACCGGGAAATCAGGATTTCCCTTCAACTGGTATCAGAGCCATGGTTCTAAATTATTTAGATCTGATTTTAAATTTTATTTTAATTAGAAAATAAAGTGATTTTAGATGTCACATGAGATGTGATCAGATCTGAAATCAGAAAAAATTAAAATTAAATGATTTGGATCTAAGATTAGAAGATATGCATGACTAGTTCTAGAATAGAATAGTTCTATAGAATAGTTTTGCATGTCTTTGATTTAATCTGATTAAATCATATTTTAGATCTTCTTATTTACTATTTTTTGATATTATAAGTGTTATAATAACATCTAAATAAATAGCAAATAAAAATTATTTAATTTTAAATATCATATGAGATATGATTGATGCATGTCTAGACTAGTTGTAGAATAGTTCTACATAATTGTCTAGATTAGAATTTATTTTGATTAGATCAATTTAAATCTAATTTTTTAGATTATTATGAGATAATTTAGATCTGAAAATATGCATGATTTGATACATGAGATGTATGCAAAATATGCCATGATTAGATCTAAATTTGTATATGAGATATATGATATAGATCTATAACTGTTTTGTAGTATTTACATGTTCCTGATTAAGGCGTTCCTCTTGGCCGTCCGGTCATAAGAACGAAGAAGGGTTTAAAGGCCCTCTCTTCCCATTCGATGGGGTGTTCTTATGATGTGTAGGGGTGCTGCGTGTTCGTCCTTAATCAGAAACCCAAAACTTACTTTCTGCAAAACCCTAGATCCTGAAACCCTAGGATTTATTGTGCATATTTTGTTTATGAACCCTACTTAATTAAGAATTAAGTTTATGGAATATTAATTAGGTCTAAAATTGAGAATTTCAGATCTAAGACATATTCATAATACTGGGTTCGGGCTTGGGTAGCTCAATTAGGTCTAAGCGGTTGATCAAACCGAATCAAGAGTTGGTTAGATGGGATCAACAATGCTTAAATTGACCAGCCTAATAGGATTAAGTCTGGGTCAAGATCGAGTCACGATCAAGCAAGACCTAATTAGGCTCAGAGGTTAGAGTCTGGATTGTAGGCTAACCCAATTGGTTCTGACTCAACAATTTGGTGTCTAAGGTAAGTTTGGCACAGACGACCGACTGGTTTTTAATTGGAAGCTACTCGACCTGAATGCGTTCTTGTGCGAGTTAATGGCATATTCCTTCCACCGGTCTCACTTACCTGGCCATATCTGTTGACACAGTTCTGATCTGAGGTGGTCAATAATCCGAGCTAACCCATGCCACTAGGTTAGTCATAATTGTTATGACTAAGCCAAGTCTAGTTTAATGAGACCTGAATCAATTCTCCCTAAGAAAAGATTAAGTCTGAGGTCTTCCACCATTGTAGACGTGCGGGCCCTTCCCGGGGTTGATTGTTCTCGGCTGGATACAGTGGCTCAGTTGCACCGGGAAGACGCAACCATGTCTATTAGGCATTGGATGCTATGGGCTGGAGGATGAGTTGGGCTCAATATTTCCGGATACGGTGAGAGACTCAATTAGGAACCCAGTCTATGCAAATGGTGGGTCTGACTTAACTAAGGAGTGGATCAATATTCCGGATACGGTGAGATTCATGAATTAGAGACCAAGTTTGGGTGCACCATGATTAGAGAATCATTGAACAAGAGTTGTTCACTCATTGGCTAACCCATCACCAATAACTGTTAGGTGAGGTGATGAGTCAGTTGGTGAGACCGCACCACCCACTAGAAATCATTCAATCGTGGAGATTTTTGCATCTCTACAGAGGGAGTGTAGGGATCCGAGAAAATAGTGGGAGCTAATTTGTTTAAAAATAAAATCCCTAAATAAATTGGTCAAGTCAAAATTACAGTATCTAACTAGAATCTTTGACTCTCTACAGGAAAAATGTCTGCGTCCAACCCATTGGCACGTATCCTGGACACACATAGACTGACTGGACCCAATTATAAAGATTGGCTCAGGAACTACAAAATTATTTTGGGTTCAGAGAAGTTAACCCATGTTTTGGACCAGGACCCTCCCACCTTACCAGCTCGTCCATCCACTGAACAGAGAGCGTCTCTGGAAAAATGGATTAGACGAAGATAATAAGGCCAGATATTACATGTTGGGCTCGATGTCTGATGAGCTCCAGCGCCAACATGAAGATATCGGGACTGCTCGCCAAATGTTGGCTCACCTGCAGGAGATGTTTGGTGAACAGAGTCGCGCAGCCAAATATCAAGTCACGAAATGACTTTTTAAGGCTAAGATGCGTGATGGGCAGTCAGTCCAAGATCACTGTCTGACAATGATCAAGGACATGGAAGAGCTTGAGAAGCTCGGTGTGAAGTTGGACTTGGATCTGCAGAACGATATTATTCTGCAATCCTTGACTGATGCATATGGGCAATTCATCATGAATTACCACATGCATAAACTTCAAAATTCCTTGGCCGAGTTAATGAATATGCTGGTTACCGCTGAGCTTTCTATGAAAGGTTCTAAAGGCTCAGTTCTTGCTATGGAACGGACTTCTTCCAAAAGAAAGTCTTATGGAAAGAAAAAGAAGTCTGTGAAAAAGCAAAAGGTGGAAGGATCAAAGAAGAAGAAGGCAGAACCGAAGAAAAAGGCCGATGGCAAAGGAAAGTGTTTCCATTGCAACAGCGACGGCCATTGGAAGCGGAACTGCCCTACTTACCTGGCCACCCTGAAGAACAAGAAGGAAGGTCCTTCTGGAGGTATGCTCGTTATTGAGTCTAACCTTACGGTTTCTTCTGCATCCAGTTGGGTGCTTGACTCTGGTTCTAGTGCTCATCTGTGCACTTCTATGCAGGGTCTTGAGGATAGCAGGAGGCTGAGGGATGGAGACATGATCCTACGCATCGGTAATGGAGCAAGAGTTGCTGCAGTAGCCGTGGGAACATACCCTCTTCGATTACCATCTGGTTTAGACTTAGTTTTAAAAGACTGTTATTATGTGCCTGCAGCTAGCAGGAATTTGATTTCTGTTTCATGCTTAGCACAAGAAGGTTATGTGATCACCTTCTTTAAGGACCATTGTAACATTCTTTATGAAAGAAATAAAATTGCAAATGGTTTCCTTATTAATGGTCTTTATCAGCTACATATTGATGTACCTATTTTAACTATCGAGCAAAACGTGAATGCCAAACGACCTAGGGATAGTCCAAACGACAGATATCTATGGCACCTGAGATTAGGTCATATAGCAGAAGATAGGATTAACAAATTGGAGAAAAATGGGCTATTGAGTCCATTGACTTTTGAGTCATATCCAACTTGTGAATCTTGTCTTCAAGGCAAAATGACTAAACTCCCTTTTGTTGGACATGGGGAGAGGGCCACAGATCTCCTTGCCCTAGTACATACTGATGTGTGCGGCCCATTTGATGTGCCGGCTAGAGGCAATTTTGTCTACTTCATTACCTTTACCGATGATCTGTCTAGGTATGGGTATGTGTATCTTATGAGACACAAGTCTGAAGCTTTTGAAAAGTTCAAAGAATTCAGACATGAAGTAGAAAAACAAACTGGAAAACCCATTAAGGTTCTTCGATCAGATCGAGGAGGTGAATACCTTAGCCGGGAATTCCTAGACTATCTTAAGGAAAATGGCATAGTCTCTCAATGGACTCCACCAGGAACACCTCAACTCAACGGGGTTTCAGAATGGAGAAATCGGACTCTATTGGATATGGTTCGATCCATGATGAGCTTCACAGACCTCCCTGATTTTCTTTGGGGACACTCATTGTTAACTTCAATCTATCTACTGAATAGGGTTCCCTCTAAAACCGTTCCTACCACACCGTATGAGATATGGCACGGTAAGAAACCAAGTCTGAGTCATCTCAGAATTTGGGGTTGTCCGGCTCATGTCAAAAGACAACAAGCGGACAAGTTAGAGTTTAGGTCCTTTAGAGCTCGATTCATAGGATATCCTAAAGAGTCATTAGGATACTATTTCTACATTCCAGAAGACCACAATGTGATTGTGAGTCGACATGCCATCTTTCTTGAAAAATAGTTTATTCAAGATAGCGGCATTGGAAAGCAGATTAAGCTTGATGAGAAAGTCTCACAAGCAGAAACGAGCTAAGGACCAAGTGGAACCAAATCAGGTTGAGCCAATAAGAACACTACCTCCTCCACCTCGTAGATCGGAAAGAGTTTTCCGTCCCCCTGAAAGATACTTAGGTATTATTTCAGAGGATGTAGAGGAAATGTTCCTCATAGGTAATGGTGCTCATGGTGATGATCCCAAAACCTACAACGAGGCGATATCAGATATCGACTCCGAGAAATGGCTTAGAGGCAATGCAGTCAGAAATTGACTCGATGCACTCAAACCAAGTCTGGACCTTGGTAGATCCACCAGAAGGTATAGTACCTATTGGGTGTAAATGGATCTTCAAGAGAAAGATTGGTGCAGATGGGAATGTGGAGACATTCAAGGCTAGACTAGTGGCAAAAGGTTATAGTCAACGCGAAGGCATTGACTATCAGGATACCTTTTCCCCAGTAGCTATGCTAAAATCCATCCGCACATTGCTTGCCGTTGCAGCCTATTTCGATTATGAAATATGGCAAATGGACGTGAAAACGGCATTCCTAAATGGATATCTTGAGGAAGATATCTATATGGAACAGCCGCTAGGTTTCACATCCAGTGATACTGATCACAAGGTTTGCAAGCTGCAAAGGTCCATATATGGACTTAAGCAAGCATCTCGGAGCTGGAACACTCGTTTCAATGATGTGATCAAAAAGTTTGGTTTCATCAAAAATGAAGAGGAACCATGTGTTTTCAAAAAGGGTCAGTGGGAGCGCTGTTGTCTTCCTCGTATTGTACGTGGATGACATCCTCCTTATTGGGAATGATATTCCCATGTTGACATCAGTCAAGATGTGGTTGTCCAAGGAATTCTCCATGAAAGACCTAGGTGAAGCATCCTTTATTCTAGGAATTAAGGTCTATAGGGATAGACCGAATAGGATGCTAGGACTTTCACAGAAGATGTACATAGAGGAAGTACTAAAGAGGTTTAGTATGGAAAACTCTAAGAGGGGATTAATACCCTTCAGACATGGTATTCATCTTTCCAAGAAGATGTGCCCCAGCACACCTGAGGAAATAGAACGCATGAGCAAGATCCCTTATGCTTCTGCAATAGGGAGCCTCATGTATGCCATGCTATGTACACGACCTGATATAGCCCATGCTGTGAGTGTCACAAGCAGATATCAGTCAAATCCAGGTGAAGAACACTGGACTTCTGTGAAATGTATCCTTAAGTACTTGAGAAGAACTAAGGATATGATGTTGGTCTTTGGTAATGGAGAACTCCAAGTCCAGGGATACACAGACTCGGATTTCATGTCCGATATAGATGATCGAAAGTCGACATCTGGAAGTCTGTTTGTGTGCAATGGTGGAGCTGTCAGCTGGAAGAGTTCCAAGCAAACTGTGATAGCAGATTCCACCATGGAAGCAGAATATATCGCTGCATCAGAGGCTGCGAAGGAAGCATTCTGGTACAAGAAGTTTGCTGCAGAAATTGGAGTAATGCCATCAGATGCCATTCCTCTATACTGCGACAACAATGGCGCCATAGCCCTTGCTAAGGAGCCGAGGTCTCACCAGAAATCCAAGCACATTGAGCGGCGATACCACCTCATCCGCGATTACCTCGAGAAAGGTTACGTCGAGGTCAAGAGAGTCAACTCCACAGATAATGTGGCAGACCCACTTACAAAGCCGTTGGGCCAGCAGAAGATCGAAGCCCACCTTGAGAAGATGGGACTTAGACTTGTAGCCAATTGGCTTTAGGACAAGTGGGAGATTGTTAGATATATGTGCCCTAGAAGCCAGAATTGGCTGACACTTGTAATACACTTCTAGGGGCAAAATTATAATTTTGACTATAATCAATAAAATGGGTTATTTTCTATCACATATGTGTATTTAGTGTCTGTGATACATCCTTTGAGTTAATGGTAATGATAATTCATATTTTCAAGAGTTGAAAATTTAAGACATGAATAATCATTATTAACTCATAAAATGCTCCCGACCATAGGATCATCACGAGGATGGTGATTGATCCGGAAGGTTGGTGTACAATCGCTTCTCTTTAGTAGATGAGTCTTGAGTCTACGGTGTGGAGACACCGGAGCGAGAGTACAGGTACTCGTTAGAGAACGAGGGCACTGAGCGTGACCACCTCGAGTAGTCATTAGGGAAGTCTACCTTCTCGTCAATGACTGACTCGATGCTGCAGTAGTGTGTCTGGTTCTTTGACCTGAGGATGCATCGGCAGTTCACCTTGAGGGTGTTATAGTTTGACTACACCATTACTCGGTCTCCTAGCCATATGGAACCCTGAGGTGTATGTTGGCTATAGCATGTTCATTGTAGGAACTGGATGCATCAAGATGGAATCTATCTACCTCGGTGGTAGAGGAGCAGCCCTATGATGATCATGAGAATCAAGTCCAGAAGCCCATGGCCATGGCAGAGTGAAATAATAGAAAGAGTTTCTATTTAGATTTTCACATTGGACTTCGAATCGAATGATTACATCATATGACAGAGACTAGGGTTTGACGAGTTCACCTTAACCCTAATCTGATCGGGGCTCAAGATAGAAGAACTTAATCACACAGGTAGCTGCACCAAGAGGTTCGCATTCAGCTCTGATGGGTTGCCACCATATACTGCTAGGTGTCACTGGTGGATTTTGGGAGCAATTAGAATGATTTAGATGATCGATCATTCTAGCTGTTCGAATCAGAAGAGTTCTGATCCATCGAAAGGAGTTTCGATGATGTCGATGATAGAGATCATGACATATCCCATTACCATACAGAACTGAACCTAACTGGGTCACACAAACAAGGGTTTGAATCTGGTGATCATCAATTGAACTGATCTAGTTCAATTGATCTGAATGAGATTCAATTAGGTTCAAGGAAATCGTGCTAGCACTCGATTGAACCTAACGTTCTTCTTTTACTATCATAAATAAGTTGTCCTGACTGAGCCAAAGGAGTTTGTGCTCAATCAGAGGCCTTCATATGGTCTGACTGGAGGTTGTCCAAGTCAGAAAAGGTTGTCTTATTTTGTAAGACATTACCTGCCATTTTTGGTCACCTGCCATTTCTTGTTCTTTGACTTTGGTCAAAAGTCTACCTTTGACTGGTCAAACGTTGACCATTGACACTTTGACTTTTGACCACATGTCATGCACCTATTGGAGAGCTGGTGGGGGCCTGTCCCCCTGCCAGAACCTGGCAAGGAGAGGGCGCACGCCACCCTAGGCGTGTGC
>QRFJ01004667.1:0-75903 GCA_006176705.1 Cocos nucifera | reverse complement strand
AGAGAATGAGAGGGCACTGAGCGTGACCACCTCGAGTAGTCATTAGGGAGTCTACCTTCTCGTCAATGACTGACTCGATGCTGCAGTAGTGTGTCTGGTTCTTTGACCTGAGATGCATCGGCAGTTCACCTTGAGGGTGTTATAGTTTGACTACACCATTACTCGATCTCCTAGCCATATGGAACCCTGAGGTGTATGTTGGCTATAGCATGTTCATTGTAGGAACTGGATTGGCATCAAGATGGGATCTATCTACCTCGGTGGTAGAGGAGTAGCCCTATGATGATCATGAGAATCAAGTCCAGAAGTCCATGGCCATGGCAGAGTGAAATAATAGAAAGAGTTTCTATTTAGATTTTCACATTGGACTCGAATCGAATGATTACATCATATGACAGAGACTAGGGTTTGACGAGTTCACCTTAACCCTAATCTGATCGGGGCTCAAGATAGAAGAACTTAATCACACAGGTAGCTGCACCAAGAGGTTCGCATTCAGCTCTGATGGGTTGCCACCATATACTGCTAGGTGTCACTGGTGGATTTTGGGAGCAATTAGAATGATTTAGATGATCGATCATTCTAGCTGTTCGAATCAGAAGAGTTCTGATCCATCGAAAGGAGTTTCGATGATGTCGATGATAGAGATCATGACATATCCCATTACCATACAGAACTGAACCTAACTGGGTCACACAAACAAGGGTTTGAATCTGGTGATCATCAATTGAACTGATCTAGTTCAATTGATCTGAATGAGATTCAATTAGGTTCAAGGAAATCGTGCTAGCACTCGATTGAACCTAACGTTCTTCTTTTACTATCATAAATAAGTTGTCCTGACTGAGCCAAAGGAGTTTGTGCTCAATCCGAGGCCTTCATATGGTCTGACTGGAGGTTGTCCAAGTCAGAAAAGGTTGTCTTATTTTGTAAGACATTACCTGCCATTTTTGGTCACCTGCCATTTCTTGTTCTTTGACTTTGGTCAAAAGTTGACCTTTGACCAAACGTTGGACATTTTGACCCATGTGTCATGCACCTATTGGAGAGCTGGTGGGGGCTTGTCCCCCTGCCAGAACCTAGGCAAGGAGAAGGGGGCGCACGCCAAGGGTGGCGTGCAGCCCAAGTTGGATAGGAGGCGCCTAGGAGTCCTTGTTGGACAAGGACTCCACCTCTCCTTTTTGGATTCCAATTAGAGTTCTACTAAGAATCCAGCTTTGACTGGTCTTAGGCACCCTCTAAGGAGGAATCTCAGGAGGAGATCAGGGATATCATCCCACCAATCAGATTTAGATCTGATTTCACAAAGGGTTGTGATTGGTTGGGAAGAAGAGGAGTTGGATCACAAGAGGGTCTATAAATAAGACCCTATTTGCGCCCAACCCTAATTAATAGAGTTCACAATTCCCATGCCCCAAGGCTGCCTCTCTCCCTCCTCCATGCCAAACTCTCTACCTCTCACTCCTCTCCTCTCCACGTCCCAAAAGGAAGTTTTGGGACTTAGTTTGGTGCGATTCAGATCAAGAGAAAGGCGATCAGAAAGCAAGAAGGCTGCGCTGCTGCAAAAGGACGACTGCTGATCTTCAAAAGGAGTTTTGAAGATCCTCCAGATCAGATCCAGATCTGATTTTTGGAGAGTGTGATAGAGAAGAAGAGGATCTCTAGATCCAAGCCCGAGTGGATACCGGTAGAGGCCAGGCGCTTGCGTGGCTAAGATCCAGAACCTTCCGCTGCAATCAGGATCATCTACAGGGTAATAGGATTACCCAAATCAAAGGTAAAATTAAATTTGATTTAATTTATCTTTTATTTTATTTATTAAAATAATAATAATCAGATCTAAAATATCTTAGATCTGATCTAGATCAAGAGAAAATTTTTGAAATATATCTCTTGATCTGATCAGATCTGAACGAACCAGACAATCGAGAAATGTATACAAACTTGCATGGAAATGATACATGAGATGTATACAAAATCTATGAATATATGATTTAGTTAGATCTAATTTTCATGTATATGAGATATATGATATAGATCTAAAACTAATTTTGTAGATATTTAACTATGTTCCTGATTAAGGCTATTCCTCTTGGCCGTCCGGTCATAAGAATGAAGAAGGGTTTAAAGGCCCTCTCTTTCCATTCGATGGGGTGTTCTTATGATGTGTAGGGGTGCTGCGTGTTCGTCCTTAATCAGAAATCCCAAAACTTACTTTCTGCAAAACCCTAGATCCTGAAACCCTAGGATTTATTGTGCATATTTTGTTTATGAACCCTACTTAATTAAGAATTAAGTTTATGGAATATTAATTAGGTCTAAAATTAAGAAATTTTAGAATTTCAGATCTAAGACATATTCATAATACTGGGTTCGGGCTTGGGTAGCTCAATTAGGTCTAAGCGGTTGATCAAACCGAATCAAGAGTTGGTTAGATGGGATCAACAATGCTTAAATTGACCAGCCTAATAGGATTAAGTCTGGGTCAAGATCGAGAGTCACGATCAAGCAAGACCTAATTAGGCTCAGAGGTTAGAGTCTGGATTGTAGGCTAACCCAATTGGTTCTGACTCAACAATTTGGTGTCTAAGGTAAGTTTGGCACAGATACGACCGACTGGTTTTTAATTGGAAGCTACTCGACCTGAATGCGTTCTTGTACGAGTTAATGGCATATTCCTTCCACCGGTCTCACTTACCTGGCCATATCTGTTGACACAGTTCTGATCTGAGGTGGTCAATAATCCGAGCTAACCCATGCCACTAGGTTAGTCATAATTGTTATGACTAAGCCAAGTCTAGTTTAATGAGACCTGAATCAATTCTCCCTAAGAAAAGATTAAGTCTGAGGTCTTCCACCATTGTAGATGTGCGGGCCCTTCCCGGGGTTGATTGTTCTCGACTGGATACAGTGGCTCAGTTGCACCGGGAAGATGCAACCATGTCTATTAGGCATTGGATGCTATGGGCTGGAGGATGAGTTGGGCTCAATATTTTGGATACGGTGAGAGACTCAATTAGGAACCCAGTCTATGCAAATGGTGGGTCTGACTTAACTAAGGAGTGGATCAATATTTCGGATACGGTGAGATTCATGAATTAGAGACCAAGTTTGGGTGCACCATGATTAGAGAATCATTGAACAAGAGTTGTTCACTCATTGGCTAACCCATCACCAATAACTGTTAGGTGAGGTGATGAGTCAGTTGGTGAGACCGCACCACCCACTAGAAATCATTAATCATGGAGATTTTCGCATCTCTACAGAGGGAGTGTAGGGATCCGAGAAAATAGTGGGAGCTAATTTGTTTAAAAATAAAATTCCCTAAACAAATTGGTCAAGTCAAAATTACAGTATCTAACTAGAATCTTTGACTCTCTATAGGAAAATGTCTGCGTCCAACCCACTTGGCACGTATCCTAGACACACATAGACTGACTGGACCCAATTATAAAGATTGGCTCAGGAACTACAAAATTATTTTGGGTTCTCGAGAAGTTAACCCATGTTTTGGACCAGGACCCTCCCACCTTACCAGCTCCATCCATCCACTTGAACAGAGAGCGTCTCTGAAAAAATGGATAGACGAAGATAATAAGGCCAGATACTTACATGTTGGGCTCGATGTCTGATGAGCTCCAGCGCCAACATGAAGATATCGGGACTGCTCGCCAAATGTTGGCTCACCTGCAGGAGATGTTTGGTGAACAGAGTCGCGCAGCCAAATATCAAGTCACGAAATGACTTTTTAAGGCTAAGATGCGTGATGGGCAGTCAGTCCAAGATCACTGTCTGACAATGATCAAGGACATGGAAGAGCTTGAGAAGCTCGGTGTGAAGTTGGACTTGGATCCTGCAGAACGATATTATTCTGCAATCCTTGACTGATGCATATGGGCAATTCATCATGAATTACCACATGCATAAACTTCAAAATTCCTTGGCCGAATTTAATGAATATGCTGGTTACCGCTGAGCTTTCTATGAAAGGTTCTAAAGGCTCAGTTCTTGCTATGGAACGGACTTCTTCCAAAAGAAAGTCTTATGGAAAGAAAAAGAAGTCTGTGAAAAAGCAAAAGGTGGAAGGATCAAAGAAGAAGAAGAAGGCAGAGCCGAAGAAAGAAGGCCGATGTCAAAGGAAAGTGTTTTCCATTGCAACAGCGACGGCCATTGGAAGCGGAACTGCCCTACTTACCTGGCCACCCTGAAGAACAAGAAGGAAGGTCCTTCTGGAGGTATGCTCGTTATTGAGTCTAACCTTACGGTTTCTTCTGCATCCAGTTGGGTGCTTGACTCTGGTTCTAGTGCTCATCTGTGCACTTCTATGCAGGGTCTTGAGGATAGCAGGAGGCTGAGGGATGGAGACATGATCCTACGCATCGGTAATGGAGCAAGAGTTGCTGCAGTAGCCGTGGGAACATACCCTCTTCGATTACCATCTGGTTTAGACTTAGTTTTAAAAGACTGTTATTATGTGCCTGCAGCTAGCAGGAATTTGATTTCTGTTTCATGCTTAGCACAAGAAGGCTTATGTGATCACCTTCTTTAAGGACCATTGTAACATTCTTTATGAAAGAAATAAAATTGCAAATGGTTTCCTTATTAATGGTCTTTATCAGTTACATATTGATGTACCTATTTTTAACTATCGAGCAAAACGTGAATGCCAAACGACCTAGGGATAGTCCAAACGACAGATATCTATGGCACCTGAGATTAGGTCATATAGCAGAAGATAGGATTAACAAATTGGAGAAAAATGGGCTATTGAGTCCATTGACTTCCGAGTCATATCCAACTTGTGAATCTTGTCTTCAAGGCAAAATGACTAAACTCCCTTTTGTTGGACATGGGGAGAGGGCCACAGATCTCCTTGCCCTAGTACATACTGATGTGTGCGGCCCATTTGATGTGCCGGCTAGAGGCAATTTTGTCTACTTCATTACCTTTACCGATGATCTGTCTAGGTATGGGTATGTGTATCTTATGAGACACAAAGTCTGAAGCCTTTTGAAAAGTTCAAAGAATTCAGACATGAAGTAGAAAAACAAACTGGAAAACCCATTAAGGTTCTTCGATCAGATCGAGGAGGTGAATACCTTAGCCGGGAATTCCTAGACTATCTTAAGAAAAATGGCATAGTCTCTCAATGGACTCCACCAGGAACACCTCAACTCAACGGGATTTTCAGAACGGAGAAATCCGACCCTATTAGATATGGTTCGATCCATGATGAGCTTCACAGACCTTCCCTGATTTTCTTTGGGGACACTCATTGTTAACTTCAATCTATCTTACTGAATAGGGTTCCCTCTAAAACCGTTCCTACCACACCGTATGAGATATGGCACGGTAAGAAACCAAGTCTGAGTCATCTCAGAATTTGGGGTTGTCCGGCTCATGTCAAAAGACAACAAGCGGACAAGTTAGAGTTTAGGTCCTTTAGAGCTCGATTCATAGGATATCCTAAATAGTCATTAGGATACTATTTCTACATTCCAGAAGACCACAATGTGATTGTGAGTCGACATGCCATCTTTCTTGAAAAATAGTTTATTCAAGATAGCGGCATTGGAAAACAGATCAAGCTTGATGAGAAAGTCTCACAAGTAGAACGAGCTAAGGACCAATTGGAACCAAATCAGGTTGAGCCAATAAGAACACTACCTCCTCCACCTCGTAGATCGAAAAAGAGTTTTCCCGTCCCCCTGAAAGATACTTAGGTATTATTTCAGAGGAAAGTAGAGGAAATGTTCCTCATAGGTAATGGTGCTCATGGTGATGATCCCAAAACCTACAACGAGGCGATATCAGATATCGACTCCGAGAAATGGCTAGAGGCAATGAAGTCAGAAATTGACTCGATGCACTCAAACCAAGTCTGGACCTTGGTAGATCCACCAGAAGGTATAGTACCTATTGGGTGTAAATGGATCTTCAAGAGAAAGATTGGTGCAGATGGGAAATGTGGAGACATTCAAGGCTAGACTTAGTGGCAAAAGGTTATAGTCAACGTGAAGGCATTGACTATCAGGATACCTTTTCCCCAGTAGCTATGCTAAAATCCATCCGCACATTGCTTGCTGTTGCAGCCTATTTCGATTATGAAATATGGCAAATGGACGTGAAAACGGCATTCCTTAAATGGATATCTTGAGGAAGATATCTATATGGAACAGCCGCTAGGTTTCACATCCAGTGATACTGATCACAAGGTTTGCAAGCTGCAAAGGTCCATATATGGACTTAAGCAAGCATCTCGGAGCTGGAACACTCGTTTCAATGATGTGATCAAAAAGTTTGGTTTCATCAAAAATGAAGAGGAACCATGTGTTTTCAAAAAGGTCAGTGGGAGCGCTGTTGTCTTCCTCGTATTGTACGTGGATGACATCCTCCTTATTGGGAATGATATTCCCATGTTGACATCAGTCAAAATGTGGTTGTCCAAAGGAATTCTCCATGAAAGACCTAGGTGAAGCATCCTTTATTCTAGGAATTAAGGTCTATAGGGATAGACCGAATAGGATGCTAGGACTTTCACAGAAGATGTACATAGAGGAAGTACTAAAGAGGTTTAGCATATGGAAAACTCTAAGAGGGGATTAATACCCTTCAGACATGGTATTCATCTTTCCAAGAAGATGTGCCCTAGCACACCTGAGGAAATAGAACATATGAGCAAGATCCCTTATGCTTCTGCAATAGGGAGCCTCATGTATGCCATGCTATATGTACACGACCTTGATATAGCCCATGCTGTGAGTGTCACAAGCAGATATATCAGTCAAATCCAGGTGAAGAACACTGGACTTCTGTGAAATGTATCCTTAAGTACTTAAGAAGAACTAAAGATATGTTATTGATTTTTGGTAATGGAGAACTCCAAATCCAAGGATATACAAACTCAGATTTTATATCCGATGTAGATGATCGAAAGTTGACATCTGGGAGTCTGTTTGTGTGTAATGGTGGTGCAGTCAGTTGAAGAGTTTCAAGCAAACTGTGATAGCGGATTCCAGCATGGTAGCAGAATACATTACTGCATCAGAAGCTATGAAGGAGGCATTTTGGTACAAGAAGTTTGCTGCAAAGATTAGAGTGATACCATCAGATGCCATTCCTCTGTACTGTGACAACAATGGCACCATAGCCCTTGCTAAGGAGCTGAGGTCTCATCAGAAATCTAAGCACATCGAGTGATGATACCACCTCATCCACGATTACCTCGAGAAGGGTTATATCAAGATCAAGAGAGTTGACTCCATAGATAATGCGGCGAACCCGCTTACAAAGCCATTGGGCCAGCAAAAGATCGAAGCCCATCTTGAGAAGATGGGACTTAGATTTATAGCCAATTGACTTTAGGTCAAGTAGGAGTTTGTTAGATATGTGTGCACTAGAAGCCAGAATTGGCTGACATTTGTTATACACTTCTAGGGGCAAAATTATAATTTTGACTATAAATAATAAAATAGGTTATTTTCTATCATAAATGTGTGTATTTAGTGTCTGTGATACATCCCTTTGAGTTAATGGTAATGATAATTCATATTTTCAAGAGTTGAAAATTTAAGACATGAATAATTTTATTTATTAACTCATAAAATGCTCTCGACCATAAGGATCATCATGAGGATGGTGATTGATCTGGAAGGTTTGGTGTACAATCGCTTCTCTTATAGTAGATGAGTCTTGAGTCTACGGTGTGGAGACAGTGGAGCAAGAGTACAGGTACCTCGTTAAGGAATGAGGGCACTGAGCGTGACCACCTCGAGTAGTCATTAAGGAAGTCTACCTTCTCGTCGAATGACTGACTCGATGCTGCAGTAGTGGTGTATCTGGTTCTTTGACCTGAGGTGCATCAGGCAGTTCACCTTGAGGGTGTTATAGTTTGACTACATCCATTACTCGATCTCCTAGCCATATCGGAATCCCTGAGGTGTATGTTGGCTATAGCATGTTCATTGTAGGAATTGGATTGCATCCAAGATGGAATCTATCTACCTCGGTGGATAGAGGAGCAGCCCTATGATAATCATGAGAATCAAGTCCATAAGCCCATGGCCATGGCAGAGTGAAATAATAGAAAGAGTTTCTATTTAAGGTTTTTCACATTGCAGACTTGAATCGAATGATTAAATCATATGACAGAAACTAGGGTTTGACGAGTTCACCTTAACCCTAATCTGATCGGGGCTCAAGATAGAAGAACTTAATCACACAAGGTAGCTGCACCAAGAGGTTCGCATTCAGCTCTGATGGGTTGCCACCATATACTGCTAGGTGTCACTGGTGGATTTTGGGAGCAATTAGAATGATTTAGATGATCGATCATTCTAGCTGTTCGAATCAGAAGAGTTCTGATCCATCGAAAGGAGTTTCGATGATGTCGATGATAGAGATCATGACATATCCCATTACCATACAGAACTGAACCTAACTGGGTCACACAAACAAGGGTTTGAATCTGGATGATCATCAATTGGAACTAATCCAGTTCAATTGATCTGAATGAGATTCAATTAGGTTCAAGGAAAATCATGCTAGCACTCGATTGAACCTAACGTTCTTCTTCTTACTATCATTAAATAGTTGTCTCGACTGAGCCAAATATGTTTGTGCTCAATCTTAGGTACCTTTACTTAGTCTGACTAGGAGCTTTGTCTAGATCAGAAAAGGGTTGTCTTAATTTATGAGATAAATTTAAGACAATACCTGCCATTTTTCATCACCTGCTAATTCTTGTCTTTTGACTTTGGTCAAACGTTGACCTTTGACCCTTAGACATCTGCTCATGTGTCATGCACCCATAGGAGATCACATAAAGTCTTGTCCCCTTGCTAGAAATTGGAAAGGAGGGGGTGCATGCCTAGGGAGGCGTGTGCCCATGGATAGGGATGACTGGAGTCACATATGGATGGGACTCCAGGTTGCTTCGTTGAATCAACTTAGGAAGGCACTGAAGACTCAGCTTTGACCAATCTTGGCACCACCTAAGGATGAATTGAAGGGGCTCTCATTTGATTGGATCAGGTGATGTCATTCCACTAATCAGATTTAGATTTCATTGCACGAAGCAATGTGATTGGCCAGGATGATGTGGCACTGCATGGCATAGTAGGATCTATATAAACCCTATCTACGCTCAACTTTAATATAGTTCTCTCTTAGCCCATGCCCCAAGACTACCCCTCTCCCTCCTCCATGCCATCTTTTGGTTCTCTCTCTCATCTCCACACCCAAGGAAAGTTGGGCTCCAGTTTGATGCGATCCAGGAAAGAGAAAGCTAACGAGAAAGAAAGAAAGCAGTACTGCTGCAGAGATGACTGCTAATCTTCAGAAGAAGTTTTGAAGATCCTTCAAATTAGATCCAAATCTAATATTTGGAGAGATGATAAAGAAGAAGAAGATCTTCAGATCCAGCCTGAGTGAATACTGGTAGAGGCCAGGCTAATCATAGGATAATCTGATTACCCAATAAAAGGTACAAATTAAATTAGATTTAATTTATTTTTATTTTATTTTATTAGACCTCTAAAATTAGATCTAAAACATCTCAGATCTGATCTAGATACATGAGAAAAATTTTTGAAATATCTCTCTTGATCCGATCAAATCTAAACGAACCTGACTCATGAAATCAGGATTTTCCCTTCAATTCAGCAGGTAGAAAAATCGACACCTATAGCTGAACTTGAGTCGGATTTGATTAGATCAGATCTGGAGCTTAGTGTACCTACACTAATAAGGAGATCCGGTATAGTACCGCATCATTTAGATAGATACTATGGTTTCATAGTCTAGGATGGTGATCCCATCGAACTCGATGAGAATGATAAGCATTCGATTACTTATATGGATGCTATGTAGAGATCCAATTCTGAGAAATGGCTTGAGACCATAAAATTTGAAGTAGAGTCCATGAAGGTCAATGATGTGGACATTAGATGACCCACTTGAAGGGGTTAAACCCATTTGGTGTAAATGGATCTTCAAAAGAAAAAGAGACGTAGACAGAAAGGTGGAGACCTATAAAGCCCCTTTGGTTGCTAAGGGGTATCATCAACATCATGATATTGACTATGATGAGATGTTCTCTCCTGTTGCAATACTCAAATCTATTCAGATAATGCTTGCGATAGCTATCCATCTGGACTATGAGATCTGACAGATGGACGTGAAGACAACTTTGCTAAATGAAGAGTTGATCGAAGAGGTGTATATAATACAACCTGAGGGATTCACATCCACAAATGAGTCCAAGATATGCAAGCTTTAGAGATCCATTTATAGATTAAAGTAGACATCTCAGAGTTGGAACATGCATTTTGATAAGGTGATCAAAAGTTATGGCTTCATTAAAAATGGAGAAGAGCCCTACATTTACAAATGGGAAAATGGTCCAGCAATTGTATTCCTTGTCTTGTTCACAGATGACATTCTCTTAATCGAGAATGACATCCCGCACTGTAGGAAATAAAAGTTTGGTTGTCATCATAGTTCTCCATGAAGGACTTGGATGAACCTTCCTATATCATAGGGATGAAGATCTATAGGGATAGATCTAAAAGGATGCTTGAGTTATCTCAGTCCACGTACATAGATACTATGCTGAAGAGATTCTTCATGGAGAATTTCAAAAAGGACTATCTTCCGATAGACCATAAATTTTTTTTCTTTAAGAAGGATTGTCCGACAACTCCTAACGAGAGAGAGCATATGAGTAGAGTCCCATATGCTTCGGTAGTGAAATCTATCATGCACACCATGATATGTACGAGACCAGATGTGGCATAGTCACTAAGAGTAGTGACTAGATACCAGTCTAATCTTGAGAAAATCACTAAAAAGTGGTTAAAACCATCCTTAAGTATTTAAAAAATACTAAGGACTAATGGTTGGTTTATGGTGATCAGATCTAAAACTTATGGAATTTTCAGACTCCAGCTTTCAATCTAACCATGATGATAGTAGAAGTGTATCGGGATATATCTTTACTCTAAATGATGAAGCTACCTACTAGAAGAGTTCTAAGCAGCATACTGTGGCAGACTCTATTTGCGAAGTAGAGTATATTGCAGCATCAGATGCCGTGAAGAAAGTTATGTGGCTGAGAAAGTTTATCACCAAGCTTGGAGTAGTACCCTCCCTAGATGGTTTGATCTTGCTCTACTGTGAAAGCACTGGTGCCATAGCTCAGGCGAAGGAACCAAAGGCACACCAACGAATGAAGCACATCTTGCACCGCTTCAACCTAGTTTGGGAGATCGTGGATCGAGGTGATGTCGACTTTCAAATGTTTGATGGAAAGAAGAATCTAGCCAACCCATTCACTAAAGCCCTAGCGATAAAGAAGATTGAGAATCATAAGTCGAAGATGGATATTAGATACTATGCCGAGTGGCCTTAGGATAAGTGGGAGTTGTTGAAAAATATGTTCCAAAGCCAATCGTTAGCCTATTGATGATTGGGCTACATTGTACCTGTAATTGATTCATTAATAAATATAATATATTTTTGATATTTTTCATCATAAAGTATTCATCTGTGAATGAACTCCATTATTGTGATGAAGTTCTTAGGACTATTTAGCTTTGATAAAGAGAGGATTTATTGATTATTCCTTAAATCTATTCATGACCAAATGATAGGCTATTAATAATGACGACAGCGACTATCGAGCATAGATTGCTGTATGCCTTATAGGTTGGTTATCCTCTTAACCAATGAGTATGGAGACACTGGTATAGCATACAGGTGAGATGTATAGGTACATCTTCATTGAACGTGACCAACTCCAGAGCATTCTGCTATCAAGAATGTCTTTAATAGGATATAGGTATAAGTATCCCTTAGACCTGAGATCACCTTAGTGACTTGCAAGCAACTCACTATGCTTTGGTATCAGACTAACTGAATTTTTAATTTAGTAATGAAAGACTTCTATGTATGGTTAAGTACTTGCAAAGTTAGAGTGTGATCAAGATGGAATTGACCACTCCAGGAGTTGGAGAAAAATATATCATTGTATTTCAATATAACAAAATCTTGGCCAGGATAATCCATTAGGTGGATTTGATATTTCAATATATAATGTAAACAACCTTATCAGAGTTGATAGTTGAATTTTGAGCTGTCCTACGAGCATTTTGGTTAAGGGGATGAATTATATGAAAACTATATCTGCATGGATTCCAAGGATGTTGTCCACACATTTGACCTATCTGGCCATCGAGTACCATTGCTAGATGGTTACTTCGATTGATATAAAAATTTATTTGTATGCTACTAGCTTAGGTTTAGATATATGAGGTCACACACATTAGAGCTTATGATCTGATCGGATGGATGATAAACGCATTCCAGGATTAAACGATCAATACGATTGGTGTTTAACCTAGTACAAGTGTTGCAGGAGGATCGATTAGCAATTAGATTATTAATTGACTTAATTTGATTAAGCCAGTGGATTGACATTAATTCTAATTAAATATAATTTAATTAAATTTTGTTTGGGCTTGATTGGATCAATTCCAATTGGTTTATTGGATAAGCCAAGTGTAAGGAAGAACTTGTCCTAGTTCAATTAGGACTTGGGTCAACTTAATTTTCTAATTTGATTAAAAAATTAAATTAAAATTTAATTTAATTTAATCTAATTTAATTAAATTTTTAATTAAGTTAGGTCCTAATTTAATTAGATTAATTTACTTTTGATTTGATTTATTTTAAGAAACCATATATGACCAAGTCAAAATTGGAATCCTAGTATGTCTAGGATTCCCTATCCTTGCAACACCTTAGTCCCAACACCCACCCTTCATGCCCTCTTTGATTTTGCATGAATTCATTTTGCCCAAGAGAAGCCCACCACATCCCAAAGTCCTCCACTTTCTTTCTTACATGGTAAATTAAGTTTGGACCAAGTCAAAGTAGGAATTGGTTTTAATTTCAAATTCTATGAGATAGAATTTTAGGAAACCAAAACTCTTCCTATAGTGCACCAATTCTATCCAGATTTTTTCTAAGATTTTTGTGACTTTTTTAGGGGTTTCTGTATGATAAAATCTATTGGTCCATAGTAGAAAAGAAGGAGGGGCAGCCCAAGAGTTGGGCACCCCAAATTATGCTTTAATTGGACCTTCCTTACTAGATATTTGACCTAGAGAAGGAGTGGTTCATATCTCTCTATTTAAAATAAATTTTGGGCTGATTTTTTTATGAATTCTAGATATTTGAGAGGGTACTTTGGTGTGGGAAAACCAGAGAAAAATTTATTTGGGGTATGGGAATTTTAAAGATACCAATCAAGGTGTCTAGGTGAGAGAATAAAGAAGAAGAAGAGAGTCTTCCTCTAGGGTTTTGTTCTACACCTCTTCCTCCATTACTTGTGAGCATTTGAGAGGAGTCTCAGCATCACATATCATCTTCCTCAGCTTTTGAAAATTGCGGAATCCACATTTTGAAGAAGAAAAATCCAAATCAATCTTCTAAGAAGGATCAGCATAGTTCTAGCAAACTATGCTGATTTTCGGATACTGGACTTCTGATTAGCATTCGTGGGCTTGTGTGAACATCTCTTAGAGGCCAAACATGTGTATGGATTGCAACATCATCCTTAGGTCCGAATTAGTAAGTTAAAATATTTAACTTGCATAGGTAACAAAGATCTGATCTCCTATTACTTATATGATCTGATCTAGTGTAGATCTGTATTTATATGATCAACACTTCTTCTTTCTTTATATTTTTAATTATTGATTTAATACTATGCAATAATCAGGTAATAGGATCTTAGATCTAAGCATTTTTTATTTTTTCTAAAATAAATATTGATTTATTTAAGTCTTTTGCTGCCTGATCTTGAAAAGTTTCAAGATCTAGCCCTGAAACACTAGATCTGGTTCCTTCACTCAAGCTACTAGATAGTCTCATCACCCCAATTCTCCAGTCCAAAGAGATTTCCCTAGATAGTAAAGTTTGAAGTGGAACAAGTGTCATTGATCTTTGCCCGAGTTGTCTGATGAAGATTTGACATTGGAATACTCTTGACGTCATAGTCACACTCAACAATTGGATGATGATGAGTGGAAGCTCCAAGGGCTTGATCGATAACTTGCTAAGGTGCAGGAGGACCATGAGACCAGGTGGATGGTTTCAGGTTCAACACCCATCCTCCATTCTTCAAAAAAATCATGGAAGAATTGATCCACCCTCCATTCAAGATGTTTCAATTAGAGCCCTACAGTAGCTCCTCGAACCCACTTGACCACCTAAAGAGCTATAAGACTCTCTTGATGATTCAAGGGGCAATTGATGCCCTCCTCTATCTTGCATTTTTGATGACTCTCAAGAAGTCTACTCAGGTCTACAACCAAGTACCATTCATTCTTTTCAACATTTAGGGAAAAAGTTCATGGTGTACTTTAGTAGCAACAAAATATTGCCACAAAATTCTAATAGCCTCTTCTTGATCTAGCAACAAGAAGGGGAGTCCTTGAAGGACAATATTGCATGCTTCAACACTTCCACCCTGGAGACACATAATCTGAATGAAGCTGTGGCCATGTCAGCCATGAAGCAAGGATTGTGAAAGTCCAAGTTGACATTGGTCTTGGACAAAAAGTTTCTGAAGACCTACTCTAAGCTCCTCGCCCAAAAGTGAAGTATGCTCGAGCAGAGGAGCGTGCGACTAGCATCACAAAGCCGAAAGAAGAAGGCCCCCTAAGAAGAAGCAAGCTTAGGAAGAACCAAATAGAGCTAGCACTAAGGAGACTACCCAACATTGATTCAACCTAGGCTAAGGAGCCCGGCCTATAAATTTGACAAGTATACTCCTCTTTTGGGCCCCCATGCACAAATCCTCATAGAGATCGAGGGCAGAAGTACCTCCAAAGGCATCCATAAATGAAGGCCCCACTGACAGGGTCGCCCCAAGGTAGCAACCCAAGAGGGGGCGGGGGGTGAATTGTGTTCTTTTAAAATTTCAAAAAAAATTACTTTCTAAATAAGTATGTGATTCTAATTAAAAGAACTTGAGTATTTATGGTGATCAAGCAATGTGTAGTAGCACAATTAAAAACATTTAGACAATGCAAATATGTAAAGCAAAGAAAGCAAGAAAAGCAAAACCACAATACAAATACACAAGGTTTTATAGTGGTTCGATGCAACCCGCACCTACATCTACTCTCCAAGCTTTTTTGGGGATTTCCACTATAATCATCCTAGATTATAGTATGTTTGCTTTTTTGGGCTCACAAATAAATCCAGTTGATTTTTCTCGGAGCACCAATGAAAACCTTACATTGATAGTTTTTCGGGCTCATTATTAGTCTAGTTGATTTTATTGGCTCACCAATCAAAATCTATAATATTCAATTCCGAGCTTGGACGGGCTTAATCCTCAAGTTTCATTCTTGCAAAGGAACTTGTAAGGAAATAAAAAATATAAGTATAGAATTTTAGTAAAAAAATAAAAAACATAATATAAACTCTTTAATCTTGAAGAACATGTTGAATATTTGGCTCTTTTATAGCTTGAGCACTCTTTTTTGAGGCTTGAGAGGATGCTTGAGAAATTGTAGAAGATTGCTCTTGAATGCCCTTTGAAATCATAGCTAAATTCCTCTTCTTTTCTCTTTTATTGACGTGCAATAGAATCCCTTAGTTTTGAAAATGATTTCTCTCTCTAAATTCCTTAATCTTACTTTTCAATTGATTCTACATCTTTAAATATCCTTGGAGATGGTTGAAGAGAGAGTTCTAGCTGTTGCAAGCTCTGAAATAGTCATTGGAGTGGACAAATAGCCATTGGAAGGGCTGCAGAAAAATTTTGTTGAAAGCTATCACATATTTGGAGAGCTCTTGGTTTTATTGTGAGAACTCTCAATTTTTCTACAAGAGCTCTCGAGAATTTTTGTGAGCTTTCAACCTCAAAATATAGAAATGAGATTTCTATTTTCTAAAATAGAGAGGTCTTGCCCAGTTTTGGAGAGGTCTCAAGACTGTGCCAGGATAATATGCAAGTATGCCAAAGAGCTTGGAGAAGCCTTCAAATTTTTAGGAGAAGTCTCCAAATTTTTAGGAGAGGTCTCCAAAATTTTTAGCTTCATTTTTCTTCAATATTTGACCTTTCAAACTTAAATTTCTTGGATTCAAATACTTCTAAACATAATTGCTTCCTTCAAATTTAATTTCTCTTCTTTAAATCATACTTTCTTCATACCAAGCCATCCAAATATGTGTGAATTTATTCTTTTAAGTATTTTGGCATGGCATCTTGGGAGGATTTGTTCTTAAGATAAATTCTTCATTTTGGATACTTGAAGAATCCTGCACATATTTTTGAACTACATGATTAGATACATAAGAAACTCAAAGTTTGAAAATCATCAAATTCAAATTCAATCATGGGGTCAACAATCTCCTCCCTTTTGATGATGGCAAAATTTTGAGTATATACTAAAAAAACTAATGTAAATCAAGATAAGAATAATAAATTAAACTTCATGAAAAAATTCTTAATGAGCCTCTAATTTATCACACATCATTAGTATATATATATTTCATATACTCAATATACTTTCTTTTCTTTTTTAGAACATCAAAAAGCTCATGGAAAGAAACAAGAAGTCATCAAAATTAATATCAAAGCATTAAATTGAGAGATATATTAAATTCATAAAATTAATTTAAATGAATCATCTTTCTTTTAAAAATTTATCCTTTGACTCAAAATAAGTTTTAAATATTTATTTTAATTTTAAAATTTATCTTGAATTTAAATATTATATGCTCTCCTTCTTTTTGACTGAATATAATCTTTACTCAGATTTTTAAATATATACTTTTAAACTTTAAGAGGAATAGAGTTTTTCAATAGAATTGAATATAAAATCAAGCATAGTGTATACTTTAACATTCAATCTTTTTTTTCTTAAAAAATTTTAGTCAACTAAGTTTGAAAAAGATATGTATCGAGAATGTACCGAGCAAAGTAAAATAAATAATATCAAAGCAAAAGATAATCATATTTTCAAACTCATTGCTTTGAGTAAAAATTATTTCAATACAAATACTTCATAAGAATTTTGTAATGCACATCAAAAATTTAGTATCAAATTTGAATTTTTAAATGAGTTTCAAGATTAAGTTTAGAAATTTATTTCTTACAATAAGAATATGTTTTCAAATTTAATTCGATTTCAACTAATTATCCAAAAATAAGATAGAGCAATTAAATTATTTAAATTAAATTGGATAACTACATGAAAGCTTCATTTATGAAGATCACAAAGTAATTAATTAAAAATTTAAGATCAAATTTTAGTTTTCTTAATGCAAGTTAATCAAAATTTTAATTAAATCAAGAAAAAAAATATTTCTCCTCTTGATTTGAAGGTACCAAGAATTCATTTTTGTTTTAATATTTCAATAATATTATCACTTCCTATTTTTTGTAATTTTAGCTAAATTATTTTATCTTTCAACTTTTCTCTCTCTTTTTCTTTCAAATTAAGCATATTTAACATGAATTTAATTGCAAAACTCAGATTTTCTAAATTTGAAAGGCATTTCAATTTCAAAGGTCTTTTTGATTAATTGATCATTTGTTCTTTAATATTTTCTCCTCCTTACTTTAGCAAATAAAATTATTTTAAAGTTAAATAAAATTCGAAAGCATGAGCATCAATTTAGTGAACTAAGTATTAATTAATCCAAATATCAATGAAACAAAGCATTCACTTAAGAAGACACCAAATTTTCAAAAAATTAATTTTTAGGAAATTCAAAGAATGTTTACAAAATAATGTATACAATAAGAACAAACATTGAGAGGATCAAAAAAGTATTACACGAACATCTATTAAAAAGATTTTCTATTTAAATTTAGATATTTCTTATCAAAAGAAATATCACTCAATTAAGTTTAGAAAATGTATGAAATTCTTTGAATTTATCTTAAATTACATCATGTCAAGAGTATGTCAATGTAAAATAGATTTGAGACATCATATTCAATTCTTTTATCAAAAAATAATACAATAAAATGCAAGGCAAGAATGATACCAATGATACCAAGAGTGAAAATTTCTTAGGAAGAATTTTCTTAATACCGATTAAACTAAAATTTAGATCAAATCATGATTTTCTTAATAGCTCCATACCATTTAAAAATTAATTTACAAGTTCAGCTTGATACCAATGAATTTAGTTTTAAATTGATAAAGATAAATTGATTTAGATAAATCAATTTGAATTGATATTAGCAAATCAATCAAGGTACATCATAAAGAGATTTTAGGTTATTTTTCAAAATATCATCTCTTTCTTTTCTTAAGAAATATCAAGCAATTATAGTTTTAGAAAAGGTATGAGGTTTTGAATTCATCTCAAACAATATTATATCAAAAGATATAGCTATGCAAAACTAGATTTGAAACAAAAACATTCTTCTCTTTTTGCTAAAAGATAAATTAATCAAATACATGGCAATTAGTAAGCAATTTGATACCAATTACTTAAAATTGAAGTCCCTATTAAGTCTTTAGCTTTAAGGATAAATGATAACTTTCTTGTAATATCTTGTTTGATGTCAACTTTAAAAGATTCAGGAAGATCATTTTTCAAATTCAATTTTCAAACTCAATCAATTGGAATAAAGTATGAATATTCATCAATAAATTTTCTTTTAAGTTTGAAAAAAAAAATCAAATTAATGATCAAATTGGATATTCATAGTAATTTGGGGGAGGATCCAAAATTAATCAATTAGGGGTATGATAATCTAATAAATCAATTATAATCAAATCAAGTTGAATCTAGATGATGGTTCTATAGGATTTGGTTCAACTAGAGAATTTCAAATTCTTAGGAGTAAACCTAAGATGCAATGTAGATGACTAAATCAAGCACTTAATTTTTATGATTGAATGTTTTATTTTTAACTACTTAGATCGTGCAATATTTTTAGGATATTTCAACATTTAGACATCTTATTGGAGAATGTTAAAAATTAATTCAATTTGTAAGTTTTGTAATAAAAAATATCCTTATACAATCATGCTTATTTCATTTTAAATTTTTCAAGAAATGATAACATGATACAAGGAATTGAATAAACATGCTAAATTTGGGATAAAAATATAAGCTTAAAAATAAATAATTAAAATGATATTCTAGTTTTAAGCAATACATCAAAATATTCAAGTCATGAAGTATGATCATTATAAGTAATGATAAAATCATCAAAATCAACCAAACATATTCAATAATTATGCTAATTGATAATCAAAATATATTTAGCAAATAATGATGGTATGATGTGAGAAAAAAATTAGATTTTACCAAATAACATCATCCATCTATTTTCATTTTCAAGGCATCCATAAAAAATTTTTTTTTCATTAGTTTCATTTGCTAATCTTTGGTACCCAAGTCATTTTGGATCCATGAATGTTAGAGCACATGATTTCTTTTGGAACCCAAATTTGTTTCATTAAAGATTGTCCATTTCTTCTGATATTGCATTCAAAAATTTTATGGCTAACTTTATTGCATTTAAAGCATTTAATTGAATGATTTTTAGTTGAAATTTTGTTGAGCATATTTTTGTCAAATTTTTATTTTCTTATGGAATCATAACCAATTCTAGGTTTGTCAAATATAGCTTTTTCATTATTTAAAATAGCTTGAAGCTTTTAAGATTCAATTATAAACTTTTCAATTATAGACTTCAAGCTTTCAATCTCTTTCTTTAGTTTAACATTTTCTTCTAAAAGAGATTTTTTAGATTTATTCTTTTCATTAGCAAAAAATCTTATTATATTAAGTTCTTCTTTTAACATAAGATTTTCTTCAGATTTATTCTTTTCATTAGCAAAAAATCTTATTATATTAAGTTCTTCTTTTAACATAAGATTTTCTTCAACCATAGATTTTTTTGATTTTAAAAATCTTTTTTTTTTTTACTTAGACATTCAATTTATTTCAAAAATTCAAAAATTTCTATTCTATTCTTTGGCCTCCTTTTCCATAATTTTTAATAGATGTTCTTTTTTACTTTTTTTTTTTTTTTTCAGCCAAAGATAAGTTAGATTTTTTAATATCCTTATTTTTTATCCTTACCTTTGTGAATTCGTGTATTAAATCGTTAAAGGCCTAAAAAAACTCATCAAAAGTAAAATCGAAAGAGGTTTTAATATTTACCTCATCATCATTGGCCATGAGGCAAGAATTTGTGGTTCTTTCTTTCTTTTTCTTATTTGTTTTCTTGCTTTGCTCTCCCTTAATTGATGCTTTCTTTTTTCTTTATTTTTTTTCTTTCTCTTCCCATCCTCATGAGCCAAGAGGCATTTGTTGGGACGAGCTTTCTTGTCTTCTTTGAAGCTTGATATTTATTTTTATTTTACTCCCTCAAAAAGAGTTTCTAATTTCTCTCAAACTTATTTTGCTAAAATGCAAGAAGAAATTAGATTGAATGCAATAAAATTTAATGAATAATAAAGCATATTTAAAGCCATAGTATTTAGTTGGGCCATCTCTTTATCAAGCATGATCAATGCATTGTAGGTGTGTGAGCCATCAACAATAATTTTTCATAAATTATAGTCATGTGCTTGTATGAATATTTTCATCATAGCTTTCCAATGGATAAAATTTGAGTCATTAAAAATGAAGATCTATTTATGAAAATGCCTTCATTAAAAAGAAATTTAATTTTAGATTGCCAAAATCTTTAGCGCTAGATGGTTAGGTCAATAATCAATAAAAGAGCACCTACTTTGATAATAATTGTTGCCTAGAGGTAGCAACCAAAGGAACGGGGTGAATTGGATTCTTTTAAAATTTTAAAAAAAATTATTTTCTAAATAAGTATGTGCTTCTAATTAAAAGAACTTGAGTATTTATGGTGATTAAGCAATGTATAGTAGTAGAATTAAAAGCAACTAGATAATGCAAATATGTAAAGCAAAGAAAGTAAGGAAAGCAAAATCATAATATAAATACACAAAATTTTATAGTGGTTCGGTGCAACCCACACCTATGTTTATTTTTCAAGCTTTTCTTGAGATTTTCACTATAATCATCCTAGATTATAGTTTGTTTATTTTTTCAAGCTCACAAATAAATCTAGTTGATTTTTTCAGGAGTACCAACCAAAACCTTACACTGATATTTTTTTGGGCTCACTATCAACTCAATTAGTTTTACTGGCTCACCAACTAAAATCTATAATGTCCAATTTTAGGCTTGGACGGGTCTAATCTCCAAGTTTCTTTTCTCCAAAGAAACTTATAAAAAAATAAAAAATACAAGTACAGAATTTTAGCATAAAAATAAAAAATAAAATGTAAACTCTTTAATCTTGAAGAAGAGGTTGAATATTTGGCTCTTTTATAACTTAAGTGTTGGGAATATGCGCTCTTCCCACACGGATCGGCGTGGCCACTAGTGATTAGCCAAGCAATCAAGAAAGTACTTCTTAAAGATCTCTACAGAAGCATGATCAAATAAATCAAGAAATAGAGAAGAAGAGAAGAAGAGTTTTTCGAAAGAAAAGAGCTTTTATTCAGTATATTTCAGCACTCTCTCAACCTTGACCTATTTTTAGTATATATACTTTACAAAGGGTCAAGCCCAAGCTCATAGAAAAACTTTTCAAAATTCAGATAACCCACGTACACAAAATAATAACCCGCAAAAACTTAGTCGGCCCAATTTTAGACTGAGTCGGCTAACCTACGACTGGGTTGGCTTAGTCCCAGACTGAGCCAGCCCAATTATGTACATTAAGCTGATCCAGTTGTGTACTATTCCAATAGCCCAAAAATATTGCTCTCTGTCTAAATTTTCTTCTAAGACCTTGCCGATCCAGTCCCTGACTGAGCCAACCTAGTTTCCAACTGAGCCAACTCAGTCTCAGAGTGAGCTAACCCAATTTTTGAACTTTACTATTAAGACTGATTCTTCTTTCGGCTCGCTCCCATCTTTTCATGATCTATCTTCCCATGTTTCTCGGACTTGGGAGCGCCACTTCTATGCTCACATTCTCTACCTTGATACTTCCAAGTGCTTGTGAACTCATCTCTTCTCAACAGACCCATCTGTGCCACACATCTCTGAAAGCTGTCTCTGGGGAGTACCTTCATGAGTGCATCAGACTGATTCTCATTAGTATGGACCTTCATCAATTCTACTTCACCTTCCTCCACCAACTCTCTGATCCTATGGTACCTCACATTTATATGCTTTGTGCGTACATGATAGACTGGGTTCTGTACCACCAATAGAGCACCCTGACTATCATTGAATAGTGTAACCTTGCTCTGCTCCACCCCCAACTCATCAATCAACCTCCTAAGCCAAAGGGCTTCCTTTGTAGCCTCCGTTATACTAATGTACTGAGCCTCTATGGTAGATAAGGCCGTGATTGGCTGATGGATTGATCTCCAAGACACCAATCCACCATATATACAAAAGAGGTATCCAGTAGTAGATCTCCTTATATCAAGACCACCAGCATAATTTGCATCAACAAACCCTTCCAAAGGACCTGAACCTTCACACATCTTCATAGATTGTTCTCCAAATCCTCCCGGCTGCCCACCAAACACCAAACCATAATCCCTTATTTCAAATAGATATCTCAATATCCATTTCAATACTTTCCAATGTTCCTTCCCAAGGTTAGCCATGTATCTACTAACCATGCTCATAGCATGTGCTATATCCGGTCTATAGTACACCATAGTGTACATCACACTGCCTACAGCATTTGCATAAGAAACTCATTCCATGTACCCTCTCTTCTCTTCTGACTGGGGGCACTATAACGTGGAGAGAGACATGGCTCGGTAATGGCATCTCTATAGGTTTGGCCTTGTCCATCCCAAACCTCTCCAAAACCTTCTGGACATAATTCTCTTATGACAAATGGAGCACTCCTTTGCACCTATCTTTGCAAATCTCCATTCCAAGGATTTTCTCAACTGGATCCAAATCTTTCATCTCAAATTTAGATGATAATGCCCTTTTCAAACTTTTCACAGCATCCATGCTTCTACTGGCTATGAGCATATCATCTACATACAATAACAGGTATAGAGCATCCTCCTCATCTACATCCTTGATGTAGACATAACAATCATGTTCACATCTACTGAAAGTCAAGCTCAAGACAAAGCTATCAAACCTTCGATACCATTGACGAGAGAATTATTTCAAGCCATACAAAGACTTTCTGAATAAACACATTTTTTCTTCCTATCGCATCTCCATGAAATTATCTGATTACTTCATGTAGATTCTTTCCTCCAAAGTCCTATGAAGGAAGGCCGTCTTCATGTCCATCTATTCTAATTCCATGTTATGTTGTGCCACCAGTGACAACAAAACTCGAATAGATGTATGACGTAGCATAGGAGAGAAAATTTATGTGTAGTCAATCCCTATCCTTTGTGAGTATCGCTTTGCTACCAGCCTTGCTTTGAATCTGACTCCACCTTGTTCTGAAGGTGCTTCTTTCTTTGTGAACACCAACTTTGAGCTAATAGATCGAGCATCCTCTGAAAGATCCACAAGCTGCCATGTCTGATTCTTCTCAAGTGATTCCATCTCCTCCATTGTGGCCTGCATTTATGAATCATGATCCTCACTCTCCATGGCCTCTGCATAATTCTCTGGATCTTCATTAGCAATGATGAGTGCATAGGAGATAACCTCATTAATGCCATATCTAACTGGTCTCCTAATAGTATGCTGGAGCTCGTGCAAAGCTACTTCCATTGGCACATCTCTACTTGACGTCTAGGGCTGCTCCTGTACATCTGTTTGAACTATCAACCCTCCATACTAATTTTCAATCTGAGACAATACTTTTCTACCCAGCTCTACCTTAACAGGAACATTCTTGTAAGTCAATGTAATCTGCATGCCAACATTCTTTGTCTGGCCACCGCTGTTCACCTTTGTTTTTCTAGTTCCATCTATCCCAGACCTCCTCAAGATGCTCTTCTCATCGAAGATAACATTCCTGCTGATCACTGACTTCTGTGCCTGAGAGTCCCATAGTAGGTACCCCTTGACTTCTTATGGATATCTTATGAATGTCATCTTTTGAGATTTTGAGTCCAATTTGCTCCTCTCGGTTGCCTCCACATGTGTATAGGCTATGCAATCAAATACTTTCAGATGGCTAAGCTCCACCTTCTTTCTGCTCCAGACCTCTTCTAGAATACTTTCATTCAGCTTATAATGAGGGGACTTGTTCACAAGAAAATAAGAAAAAGTTAGAGCATCAGCCTAAAAGAATTTTGGGAGTGATGTCTACAGCCTCGAAGTCCATGCCTTCTCGGTCATTGTCCAGTTCATCCTCTCTATGACACCATTCTGTTCGATAGTCATCCTCACCATGTAATGGCGTTTGATGCCATTTTCCTTATAATACCTTCTAAACTTTAGGCTAGTATACTCTCCTCCATTATCTGACCTTAGACACTTTACCTGTCTCCCTAACTCCTTCTCTACTTCAGCTTTCCAAGCTCTAAACCAGACAAACACCTCTGATTTTTCTTGGATCAGATAAACTCACACATTCCTTGAGAAATCATCAATTAAAGTAATAAAGTATTTTGCCCCACCTCTAGCTGATATAGGAGCTGGTCCCCACACATCCAAGTGCACTAAATCCAACACTCCCTCACTATGCTTGGTACTTCTGGCAAACTTCATCCTATGCTATTTGCAAAAGATACACGACTCACAAAGATCTATGCCCTCCTTCAAGGCTAGGATCATACCTCTTCTGTTTAGTTCTGTGAGCCCACGGTCACTCATATGTTCCATCCGATGGCGCCATAGCTGATATAAAATCTGCTCCTCCTGTGCCGCTGCTAGCACCTCTGCATTATCATTTACCACTAAGCCTTCCATTCTGCAAAGATTATTTTTCAGTCTTCTACCTCTCATCACCACCAAAGCTCTCTTAGAAATTTTTAGACATCCACTCCTAGCCTGGCTACTAAAAGCATAACCCCACTCCTCCAAGTAGCCTAAAGAAATCAAATTATTTTTCAACTCTGGTATATGCCTAACATTTGATAATGTACGAATGATCCCATCATACATCCTCATCCTGATAGAGCCAATTTCAGCTACTTTGCATGGGTGATCATCTCCAAGGCTGACACTTCCATCATCGACCTTCTAGTAGGTAACAAACCATTCCTGATGAGAAGTATAGTAGTGCGAGCATGCTGAATCTAATATCCTCATAGTATCACACTCTATGGATCCATCTGATACAACTAGCAGGTCTTCTCCACTGCTCATAGAAGTTGTATCATCTTTCTTGCTAGCCTTCCCTTTTTCTGATCTCAAAAGGGGATAATCTCACCTCAGGTGTCCAGGTTGATGACATTTATAACATTTCAATTTCATCTTCCTCTAATCATGATACTTTGATCCATCCTTAGATTTTTCTCTTATCTTCTCCTTTAATCTTCCCTGTCCTTCGTTCATAGCCAAGATCTCAGACTTAGGATCTTCCTGGCAGATTTTCTCCCTTTGCTCATTTGATCTGAGCACACCAACAATCTCATCATAGTTTAGGATCTTCTTTCCATAAATTAGAGTTGTTATGAGACCATCATACGAACTTGGGATAGAACATAATAGCAGCAATGCCTGATCCTCCTCGTCGATCTTCACGTTCAAACTCATCACCTCAGAACACACCTGATTGAACCTTTGGATATGTGCAACAAGATCTCAACCTTCAAGCATCCTCAGACTATACAGCTATTTTTTCAACCATAGCTTGTTCGTCATGTTCTTCCCCATGTATGTGTTCTTTAGTCTCTTTCAGAGGTCCTTTGCCGTAGTCTCTATACAAACCTCGAGCAAAATCTGATCGACCAAGCACATCCAGATTGTGCTAAAAGTAATTTCCTCCAACTCTTCCCAATTCTCAGCACTGATCTTTTTTGACCTTTCTTTTGCCAAGACCTTGTAGATCCTCTGCAGAACCAACAAGTCCTTTACTCTTTGCTGCCATAAGGTAAAGTTTTTTTTGCCATCAAACTTCTTAAAATCTATCTTGAATACACTTGATCCTATGACTTCAAACAAGTCAAGAATAGATTCCTAACATCCTTCATGATCACACACTTGTAAAACTATCCTTTACAAAAGATCTAACTAGCCATAGATCCTCTTTCCAAACTTCTTTATCATCATTCCTCTATGTAAATAATCTTCACCTCAATCTAGAGACAACCATGAAGCAAACTAGAAGTTTTAGGATAAAACCTGGTATAATAGATCCTGGATGTAGTAAATCCTACGTGTCTTCCTTCATTTCATGCAATACCGCTTTGATACCAAATGTTGGAAATATGCGCTCTTCCCACATGGATCGGCATGGTCGTTGGTGATTAGCCAAGCAATCAAGAAAGTACTTCTTAGAGATCTCTATGAAAGTATGATCAAATAAATCAAGAAATAGAGAAGAAGAGAAGAAGAGATTTTCAGAAGAAAAGAGCTTTTATTCAGTATATTTCAACATTCTCTCAATCTTGACCTATTTTCAGTATATATACTTTACAAAGGGTCAAGCCCAAGGTTATAGAAAAACTTTCTAAATCTAAACAATCAACGTACATAAAATAATAACCCATGAAAACTGAGCCGACTCAGTTGTATACCATGCCAACAGCCCAAAAATACTGCTCTTTGACTGGATTTTTCTCTAAGACCTAGCCGATCCAGTTCTGGACTGAGCCAATCCAGTTTTCAATTGAGTTGGCTCAGTCTGAGAGTGAGCCGGTCTAGTTTCTGAACTTTACTATTGAGACTGATTTTTCTTTTAGCTCGCTCCCATCTTTCCATGATCTATCTTCTCATATTTTCAAGACTTGGGAGTGCCACTTCTAAGCTCACATTAAGCACTCTTCTTTGAGACTTGAGAAGATGCTTGAGAAGTTGTAGAAGATTGCTCTTGAATGCCTTTTGAAATCATAGCTAAATCCCTCTCTTTTTTTCTTTTATTGATGTGCAATAGAATCCCTTAGGTTTGAAAATGATTTCTCTCTCTAAATTTCTTAATCTTATTGTTCAATTGATTCTCCACCTTTAAATATTTTTGAAGATGGTTGGAGAGAGTTCTAGTTGTTGGAAGCTCTGAAATAGCTGTTAGAGTGGAGAAATAGCCATTGGAAGGGCTGCAGAAAAGTCTCACTAAAAGCTGTCGTGCATTTAGAGAGCTCTCAATTTTTCTATGAGAGCTCTAGATTTTTCTATGAGAGCTCTCGAGAATTTTTGAGAGCTCTCGATCTCAGAACACGGAAATAAGATTTTTATTTTCTGAAATAAAGAGGTCTCGCCCAATTTTGGAGAGGTCTCAAGACTATGATAGGGCAATGTGCAGGCATGCCAAACAACTTGTAGAAGCCTCCAAATTTTCAGGAGAAGTCTCCAAATTTTTAGGTGAGATCTCCAAATTTTCTAGCTTCATTTTTCATTAATATTTGACCTTCCAAACTTGAATTTCTTAGCCACAAATACTTCTAAACTTAATTGCTTCCTTCAAATTTAATTCTCTTCTTCCAATCATACTTTCTTCATACCAAGCCATCGAAATATGTGTGAATTTATTCTTTTAAGTATTTTGGTATGGCATCTTGAGAGAATTTGTCCTTAAGATAAATTCTTCATTTTGGATATTTGAAGAATCCTACACACATTTTTGAAATACATGATTAGATACATAATAAACTAAAAGTTTGGTAATTATTAAACTTAATCATGTGATCAATAGATAGCATGTGACCACAAAAAATACAATTCAATTCATCGAGATCATGGCCATGACATGGAGAATTGCATCCAATTAAAGAATGAGATAAAGGACCTAATAAGGCATGGCTATCTTGGGAAGTTCATTCATGACTGTGAGGCTTAGGCGGCAATCGACCAGTTGGCTTGGTCATTGACTGATGTGGGGATAAGCAACCACCCGACGGCTAGCGTGATCCACATGATCTTGGGAGGCATAGACCTCGAGGATGCAGAGGACTTGAAGTGTATCCCAAAGAGGTAACGGGGTGGTAACATTATTTCTTTTTCTATTGATGATGTATGGGAAATCCAAACTCTCCGTAATGATGCTATTGTCATTTTAATGATAATAGCAAATTATGATGTAAAGAGAGTTTTGATTGATCATGAATGTTCCGTTGATGTATTATTCTACGACATATTTTCTCAAATGAAATTGTCCATGGATTAGCTAAGGAGGGTGAATAGCCCCTTAATAGGGTTCTCTAATGACTCGATGAAGGTAGGAGAGATGGTCCTCCCAATCACCATATGATAGGAACCTCGGCAAGCTACTGTATGGTTGACCATCCTCATTGTCCATGTGCCTTCAGCTTACAACATGATATTGGGCCAACCTAGATTGAATACAATTCGAGCATTTGTGTCGACCTATCACTTACTTATCCATTTTCTAATGAGCAATGGGATAGGTGAAATGCAAGGAGATCAATAACTTGCTCGACAGTGCTTCACGATGACAATAATAGGAAAAAAGCAACAAGAAACTCTATTGATTTGAAGGATTAGATCTTTGATATGTGAAGGACTAAGGTGAACCTAATGAGCTACTGGTCTTAATCCAACTCTGGGATGAGGTTCTTGCAAAGACCATCTAGGTCATATCATTGCTGACTCCCATATTTTATGATCGACTTCTAAATTTCTATGTAAGAATGTGAACATGTTTGCTTGATCAACCTCAAACATGATAGGAATCCACCCTAATGTTATTGTGCATCAACTAAATGTTGATCTAGTGTATAGACCTGATCGATAGAAGAAGAGAAGCTTTACCCTAAAAAGACAACAAGCCATCACAAAGAAGTGCACAAGGTACTGGTTGCCAGCTTCATCCATGAAGTGCACTACTCAGAGTGGTTGGCCAACGTTGTCATGGTCAAAAAGATCTACGAAAAGTGGAGAATTTGTATCGACTACACCAACTTGAATAGGGCCCATCCCAAGGATAGTTTTCCTTTGCCCTAAATTGATTAGCTAGTAGATGTGACATTAGGCCATAAATTGTCGAGCTTCATGGATGCCTTTTTCGGATACAACTAGATTCGATGGCCCCCAAAAATGAAGAGAAGGTAGTGTTCATGACTGAGAAAGGCCTATATTGCTATAAAGTCATACCATTTGTGCTTAATAATACAAGTGCCACCTATTAGTGACTTATCAGCAAAGTTTTCAAGGACCAAATTGGTTAGAATATGGAAGTTTATATCAATGATTTGCTGGTAAAGAGCATCGAGGTGAAAGCTCATAAGCAACTTGGAAGAGGCTTTCACCATGTTGAGGCAACATTGGATGAAGTTGAACTAGAGTAAGTGAGATTTTAGTGTCACCTCGAAAAATTTTTTGGATTTTATGATCACAAGATGAGCGATTGAGTGTAATCTAGAGATGATATGAGCAATTCTTGATATGAAGCACCCTACTTCAAGGAAGGAAGTTCAACATCTGACTAGGCATATCATGGCCCTTAGCCAGTTTAGGTCAAAATTGGTGGAAAAAATCCTCCCTTTCTTCAAGGTCCTCCAGTAGATGAAAGGTTTCATTTGGTCAAATGAATGTTGAGAGGCCTTCAAAGAACTGAAGTTCCTAGGTAGACTGATCGTTGTCATAGGCGGTTAAAAATAAAACCTAACTCGAACTACATAGATAGGATGAGTTAGGATCATATCCTTAGGGATTGTGTTAATCATATTTAAATAATTTAAATTATAAATTAAATAGTAAAATAAAAATTGATTGAAAGACTACTTAATTTAATTCAAGAAGCATGTAAGTAAGTAAATTAATTAAAAATTGGTTGCAAGTATGGAGGTAGATTCTTAGGATCTCAACTGCTCTCTTGCTTGTTGGAAAATATGTCTCAAAGCCAATCGTCAGCCTATTGACAGTTGTGCTACATTGTAATTATAATTGATTCATTAGTAAATAAAATATATACTTTTGGCATTTTCATCATAAAGCATTCATCTTCTAACAAACTTCATTATTGTGATGAAGTTCTTAGGAAGATTTAGCTTCGATAAAGAGAGAATTTATCGATTAGTTCTTAAATCTATTCACAATCAAATGATATACTATTAATTAGAACGACAGCATCTATGGAGCATAGGTCACTGTATGCCATATATGTTGGTTGTTTTCTTAACCATGGAGTGTGAAAATATTGGTATGGCATACAGGTGAGATGTATGGGTACATCATCATTGAACATAACCAACTTTAGAGCATTCTGCTATCGAGAATGTCTCTGATGGGATATAGGTATATGTGTGTCTTAGATCTAAGATCACCGCAGTGACTTGCAAGCAACTCACTATGCTTTGGTACCGAACTAACTAAATTTTTAATTTAGTAATGAATGATTTTTGAGTACAATCAAGTAGTTGTAAAATCGGTGTGTTCAAGATGGGATTGACCACTCCAAAAGATGGAGAAGAATGGATCACTGTATTTCAATATAGCAAAATCTTAGCCAGGATAATCGATCAGATGGATTTAATATTTTAAAATACAATGTGGACAACTTGATCAGAGTTGATAGTTAAACTCTGAGGTATCCTATGAGTATTTTAGTTAAGGGGATGAATTATATGAAAACTATATCCACATGGGTTCTAAGGATGTTGTTCTACACATTCGACCTATCCGACCATCAGGTATTATTTCTAGATGGTTATATCGATTGGTACAAGAATCTATTTTTATGCTACTAGCTTAGGTTCAAACCAATGATGTCATACATATTAGAGATCATGATCTGATTGGATGGTTGATCAATGATTAAGAATCATTCTAGGGTTAAACGATTAATAAGATTAATGTTTAACCTAGTGCATGCGTTGTAGGAGGATCGATTAGCAATTAGATTGCTAATTAGCTTAATTTGATTAAGTTGGAGGGATAAGATTAAGGCTAATTAAATATAATTTAGTTAGATTTAGTTTGGGCTTGATTGAATCAAGTTTAATAGGCTTATCGGATAAGCCAATTGCAAGAAAGAACTAGTCCTAGTTCAATTAGGACTAGTATCAAACCAATTACAAATTTGATTAGAAAATTAAATTTGATTTAATTCTAATTTAATCTGATTTTATTAGTTGCTTAATTAGGTTAAGACCTATTTTAATTAGGATTATTTGATTCTTATTTAATTTGGTTTAAATAACTTATTTGATCAAGTCAAATTAGAAGTCCTAGCATGACTAAGACTGCCTTCTCCTTGCACCACTTGGCTTCCGAATGCCCCCCACCCTATTTTCTAGGATTTTGTGCATGGAAACACTTCTCCCCAAAACTTCATGCACACCCAATGCATTCCCCTCTTTCATTCTTACATGTAATGTGGTTGTGGACCAAGTCAAAGTAGGAATTAGTTTGGATTTCAAATTCTATGAGATAGAATTTTAGGAAACCGAAACTCTTCCCTTATGGTGCCAATTTTATCCAAATTTTTTCTAGGATTATCATGGGTTTTATGGCACATATTTTGTGCCCTTTTCTATTGGTCCATGGTAGAAAAGAAGGAGGCGGCACCCAAGAGTTGGGCACCCCAAGTCTTGCCTTTTTTGGACATTCCTTGTTAGGTATTTGACCTAGACAAGGAGTCTATCCTAACTTATTATTTAGGATGTCGATCATCTTAAATTCTAAATCATTCCTTGTTAGGTATCATTCCTTGTTAGGATGTCTATCCTAACGTTAGAATGATTTCCTGCATCTAAATCATTCCTTGTTAGGTATGTCGATCATCTTAATCTCGATTGAACCTAACGTTCTTCTTTTACTATCACAAATAAGTTGTCCTGACTGAGCCAAAGGAGTTTGTGCTCAATCCGAGGCCTTCATATGGTCTAACTAGAGGTTGTCCAAGTTAGAGAAGATTGTCTTATTTTATAAGACATGACCTGCCAATTTTGGTCATCTGCCATTTTTGGTCCTTTGACTTTGGTCAAAAGTTGATCTTTGACTGGTCAAATGTTGACCATAGACACTTTGACTTTTGTCCACGTGTCATGCACCTATTGGAGAACTGGTGGGGGCCTATCCCCCTGCCAGAACCTGGCAAGGAGGAGGGCGCACGCCATCCTAGGTGTGCGCCCAAGTTGGAGGCACCTTGGAGTCCTTGTTGGACAAGGACTCCACCTCCCTTTTGGATTCCAATCAGAGTTCTACTAAGAATCCTGTTTGACTGGTCTTAGGCACCCTCTAAGAAGGAATCCAGGGGTCTCTATTCCCACCAATCAGATTTAGATCTGATTTCACAAAGGGTTGTGATTGGTTGGGAGGAAGAGGAGTTGGATCACGCTTAGTCTATAAATAAGACCCTGCGTCCAACTCAGATTCCAATGCAATTAGAATAGAGATTTCCCACACCCCAAGGCTGCCTCTCCCCTCTTCCTCCACACCTAAACTTCTCCTCCTTCTCCTCTCCATGTCCAAAAGAGTTTTGGACTTAGGTTGGTGCGTTCCAAATCAAAAGAAAGGCGATCAAAAGAAGAAGGCTGCACTGCTGCAAAGGACGACTGCTGATCTTCAAAAGGAGTTTTGAAGATCCTCCAGATCAGATCTAGATCTAATTTTTGGAGGCGTGATAGAGAAGAAGAGGATCTTCAAATCCAATTCGAGTGGATATCGGTAGAGGCCAGGCGCTTGCGTGGCTAGATCCAGAACCTTCCGCTGCAATCAGGATCATCTACAGGGTAATAGGATTACCCAAATCAGGTAAATTAAATTTGATTTAATTTATCTTATTTTATTTTATTTATTAAAATAATAAGAATCAGATCTGAAACATATCAAGATCTGATTGGGATCAAGAAAATTTTTTTTTGAAATATGTCTCTTGATCTAATCAGATCTGGATGAACCTGGACCGGAAAATCAGGATTTTCCTTCACTAAGAAGCCAGAATTGGCTGACACTTGTAATACACTTCTAGGGGCAAAATTATAATTTTGACTAAAATCAATAAATGGGTTATTTTTTATCACATATGTATATTTAGTGTCTATGATACATCCTTTGAATTAATGGCAATGATAATTCATATTTTCAAGAGTTGAAAATTTAAGACATGAATAATCATTATTAACTCATAAATTGCTCCTGACCATAGGATCATTACGAGGATGGTGATTGATCCGGAAGGTTGGTGTACAATCGCTTCTCTTTAGTAGATGAGTCTTGAGTCTACGGTGTGGAGACACCGGAGCGAGAGTACAGGTACTCGTTAGAGAACGAGGGCACTGAGCGTGACCACCTCGAGTAGTCATTAGGGAGTCTACCTTCTCGTCAATGACTGACTCGATGCTGCAGTAGTGTGTCTGGTTCTTTGACCTGAGGTGCATCGGCAGTTCACCTTGAGGGTGTTATAGTTTGACTACACCATTACTCGGTCTCCTAGCCATATGGAACCCTGAGGTGTATGTTGGCTATAGCATGTTCATTGTAGGAACTGGATGGCATCAAGATGGAATCTATCTACCTCGGTGGTAGAGGAGCAGCCCTATGATAATCATGAGAATCAAGTCCAGAAGCCCATGGCCATGGCAGAGTGAAATAATAGAAAGAGTTTCTATTTAGATTTTCACATTGGACTCGAATCGAATGATTACATCATATGACAGAGACTAGGGTTTGACGAGTTCACCTAAACCCTAATCTGATCGGGGCTCAAGATAGAAGAACTTAATCACACAGGTAGCTGCACCAAGAGGTTCGCATTCAGCTCTGATGGGTTGCCACCATATACTGCTAGGTGTCACTGGTGGATTTTGGGAGCAATTAGAATGATTTAGATGATCGATCATTCTAGCTGTTCGAATCAGAAGAGTTCTGATCCATCGAAAGGAGTTTCGATGATGTCGATGATAGAGATCATGACATATCCCATTACCATACAGAACTGAACCTAACTGGGTCACACAAACAAGGGTTTGAATCTGGTGATCATCAATTGAACTGATCTAGTTCAATTGATCTGAATGAGATTCAATTAGGTTCAAGGAAATCGTGCTAGCACTCGATTGAACCTAACGTTCTTCTTTTACTATCATAAATAAGTTGTCCTGACTGAGCCAAAGGAGTTTGTGCTCAATCAGAGGCCTTCATATGGTCTGACTGGAGGTTGTCCAAGTCAGAATAAGGTTGTCTTATTTGTAAGACATTACCTGCCATTTTTGGTCACCTGCCATTTCTTGTTCTTTGACTTTGGTCAAAAGTCTACCTTTGACTGGTCAAACGTTGACCATTGACACTTTGACTTTTGACCACATGTCATGCACCTATTGGAGAGCTGGTGGGGGCCTGTCCCCCTGCCAGAACCTGGCAAGGAGAAGGGCGCACGCCACCCTAGGCGTGTGCCCAAGTTGGAGGCGCCTAGGAGTCCTTGTTGGACAAGGACTCCACCTCCCTTTTGGATTCCAATTAGAGTTCTTCTAAGAATCCAACTTTGACTGGTCTTAGGCACCCTCTAAGGAGGAATCCAGGGGACTCTATTCCCACCAATCAGATTTAGATCTGATTTCACAAAGGGTTGTGATTGGTTGGGAAGAAGAGGAGTTGGATCACAGTTAGTCTATAAATAAGACCCTGTACCCAACTCAGATTGACATGAGATTAAGCTAAGAGTTTCCATACGCCCCAAGGCTGCCTCTCCCCTCCTTCTCCATGCCAAACCACCTTCTCCCCTTGCTCTCCATATCCAAAAGGAGTTTTGGATTTTTGTTGGTGCGATTCAAGCAAGAGAAAGGCGATCAAAAGCAAGAAGGCTGCGCTGCTGCCAAGGACGACTGCTGATCTTCAAAAGGAGTTTTGAAGATCCTCCAGATCAAATCCAGATCTGATTTTTGGAGACGTGATAGAGAAGAAGAGGATCTCTAGATCCAGCTCGATTTTTATGGGTTATTATTTTATGTGTGTGTATTGTTTGGGTTTGAAAAGCTTTTCTTTGAGCTTGAGCTTGACCCTTTGTAAAGTATATATACTAAAAATTGGTCAAGGTTATAAGTGTGCTGAAATATATTGAATAAAAGCTCTTTTCTTTCGAAAATCTCTTCTTCTCTTCTTCTCTATTTCTTGATCTATTTGATCGTGCTTTTGCCGAGATCTCTAAGAAGTATTTTCTTGATTGCTTGGCTAATCACCGATGGCCACGCCAATCCATGTGGGAAGAGTGCATATTCCAATAGATGTCATCCAAGAGGAGGTCGACCGGAGGAGGTCATCCAGGAGAAGTTCGATTGGAAGAAGATCGTCTAGGAGGAGTTCGATTGGAGGGACATCATCTGGAAGGAGTTTGATTGGAGGGAGGTCATCCAAGAGAAGGTCGGCTGGAGGGAGGTCATTCGGAGGGAGTTCGATAGCAGGAAGGTCATCCAAAAGGAGGTCGATTGGAGGAGGTCGTTCAGAAGGAGTTCGATTGGAGGAAGGTCATCCGAAAGGAGTTCGACTGGAGGAAGGTCATCAAGAAGGAGGTCGTTCGAAAGTAGTTAGATTGGAGGAAGGTTGTCTAGGAGGAGGTTGACTGGAGGAGGTCATCCAAAAGGAGTTCAATCAAAGGGAGGTCATCTAGGAGGAGGTCGACTAGAGGGAGGTCGGCTAGAGGGAGTTCGATTGGAGGGAGCACGAACGGGCTTCAAATCTGTCTTCCATCTTTAACTAGAGGACAAGATTAGTGTAACAATAATTTTATTTCACTTATTCTAGGTCGCAACACCAAACTCTCGTGCACTTTCAGAGGGTTCCGGAGCATGAACTCATCACTAGGGAGATCGATGATTCACAATATGAAGGAGGTCAATGACGAAGTACTTCAGGCAAGAATTTTGATAGGAGTCACTTTTTTCTAAACACTTGTCCCCCTACTTTCAAATTCAAATTTTGGATGAAGAGAGTATAGAAAAATAAACTGCCATGATTGAAGTTCTTTGGCAATTTCCCATCTTGGAGAATGAAACCTTCTATCTCTTTTTAAATTGGCACTGTGATTTGATGTCGAATGACCTGAATGGACGTAGCCCTTCAAAAATTCATCTAGCGCGGCACTCCATGTACGGCGCAGTTACTGCCTTACTAGGCGGCAGGCGTGAGTGGAACACGTGGTAGGTTGGAGTTGACTGACAGGATCCTATAATTATGACTTCCTTTGGGGCTTTGATTTGCCTATTTAAACCCCTCTTCCTCCATCTATAGCTTCTTGTTTTTGGCCTAAGCTTCTGCTTCTTCTTCTTCCTTTGCTTCCCATTGTCTCCAAGTGTCCTGTTCTTATCACCCCCACTCCTTCTACAAATCCTTCAGCCGTTGGCATCTTTCTCGACCCTCCTTCGTCCTTCCGACTTTCTTCTCATGGATTCCTAGGTTAGTCCTCCATCCCTGCCTTCTTGATTCTTAGTTTTCTTCCATTCTTTGGGTCTTTTCAGGTTTTCTTGGGTGAACACCACTATTCTTTATTTTTGGGTTTCCACCACTCCTTCTTTTGTTCTTTTTTCAAGGATTTTATTTGATTTAGCTCAATCTAGATGTCGTCTGAGGTTTCTTATTCCAATGGTTCCTGGAGCTCAGCCGACCAAAACCCTAATGTTGCTGAGGTTAGGATGGAAATCGATTCTAGGGTAGTACCTCGGCTAGACTTCAAACCAGAGTCCATCCCCTGTTGTTTGATCACTGAGGATCTATCACTGGTTAGGATTCGGTATGAGGTGCCTGCCGGGTATGAGCTGGAACTTTCTGGTCTAAGCGGTCGAGCTTGTGCCCCTCCTTCAGATCAGTTATGCTTATACCTGGAGGCCTTCCACGCTGGATTAAGGCTTCCCCTTCCTGACTTTGTCATATTCCCTTTTTGCTTTTAAAACATCTTCCTAGCCTCGGTAGTTCTGAATTCCTTTTGATTTATCATAGGATTTGTTGCCCTTTTTATATCTGTCGGGGTCCAGCCCATGATTTTTCTTTTTTGAACTTTCTTCATCTTTAAGCACCACCCTTCTGCCAAGGACTGGTGGTATATTTTCTCCCAGTTTGCCAAGAAGGGGTTGCTTAAGGATGCCCCCTCTTCCATCCATAATTGAAAGAAAAGGTTTATTTTCGTTTTCTACCCAACCCTACACTTAGAACTCCCACCTTGGGGATACCTGAGAGATTTCGTCCATTGAGCCCTGGGGTTAGAGAGTGCAGACCAAGAGTCTGTCACCATGATAAGAGGTTATCGAACTCCTTAGATATCCAAACTAATAAAAGAACAAATCTTGTTTAATCTCGGCCTTAGCCCGCTAAATCCGATAGGTAGGCGTTCGAAGTCTGACTATGCTTTTATCTCTATAGTAGAGATGGACGTTAAGAACATTGAAATGCTATTGAAGGAGCTCCAAGCCTGCAAAAAAAAAGGTACCACGTTCGAGGAGCTTGCTGCTAAGAAAGATAGTGTGGATGCCCCAGTTCTGTTGCATCTATCGGTGCTGCCGCTGCTACCGAAGTCACTGCCACCATCGAGGTCGTCCCCATGACAAGGATCGGCATCGCTGTCGAGGTCTCCATGCCTCCAACCTCCATAAGTTCTCCAATCAAGGACCTAGCTCCGTAGTCTCCTACTAGAAGAGAAAAGAGAGAGAAGAAGAAGAAGGGTAAGAGGGTCACTGTGAAGGTGCACTGAAAGGCATGCCCTGGCATGTCCAATGGCAGTGACAACAGTCCAAGAGAGGATCCATTTAGTGACCCAGACCTTGTCTAAAATTTAACTTACAAATTTGCCCTACCCGAGGTGGTGGACCAAATGGCCGACCTCGACCACATGCAGCTCATCTGGGATTCCCTCGGGACGTTCCTTAAGGTAGTCGTCCTACTGATTTGATGATTTGATTGATTGATTTTTTTTACATGATTTATCTGCTGCAATCGAATCACCAAATACTCGAACACATCAAAATGATGAATCAACTAAGGTCGGAGACACTGAAGGCTCAGGAAGACCTCCGAGCCGAGGTTGATCGCCTTCGAAAGGAGGCTGACCATCTCTCAAAGGAGAAAGCGGTCATAGTCAAGGAAGTATGGAATAAGCTCAAGAAAGAGGAGCTCAGCTTGGTGGAGCTGCAAGATGCCCTGACCCTAGAGGAGGAAAGGAGAAAGAAGGCTATGACAAAGATCAGCAAGATGAAGGATCAAGCCTCAAAGCAGATACTAGAGATGAAGATCCAGGCCATGGAGGAGTTCAAGGTCTCTTCTGAGATAAGGGTCCTGAACATTGCCTTTGTCCAGGAGGCCTTCCAGAAGAGGTATAAACTTTACGAGGACCAAGTGGCAGCCTAGTTTCCCAAACTCAACCTCGATTTCTTATACGAGGCAGTCCTCGATGAACAGGCAGGACCGTCTACTGCTGTGGCCGACCCTTCTCCTATCGATGCTGTCCTCGAGCCCTCTGATCCTATCGCTAACACACTTGAACTTGCATTAGAGCTGGATGTGGTAGAAAATGCTCCAACCTCGGCCTCCGCTATTCCTTCCAAAGTCTAGAACCTTAAACGATTGTATTTTTTCTTTTTTTTCATATATCTCCAAATATTTTGAGAAATGAAAATGAATTGCCTTATCCTCATAATTATGCTATGGTAAATATTATTCAACATCCTTCTAGTGGCCAAAGTCAAGGCCAACATCCCCAACCAACATCGAGTCGCCCCCTGATGGTATCCCTTTAAGACCTATAGTGAAGGATTTGAAAAGAAAAATCCATCATCTAAAAAAAAAGTTGAAGAAGATAGAGGATGAGCTCTAGAGGACCAGAAAGAATGCTTCAAAGGTGATGGTTGAAGTCACTCACCTTTGCAAGTAACACATGAAAGAGTCCATGAGCTTTAGCATCAGAAAGGGTAACTTCGAAAAAGAGTTGGCCGAGCTTAGGAATAGCACCAGTGAGAAGTCCTGGGCATTAATTATGAAGGTCAGCTCCCTCGAATTCGAGCTCAAGACGATGAAGGAGAAAATTCATCTACTGGAGGAAAGTTCACCATGGTCTTCTGACAAGGCTGGGTATGAATGGAACTAGTCAAAGAGATTTTCTGCCCTCTAGAAGCAATTGCACAATATCGAGCTTGCCTATGAGACCTACCGATTGAGCTAATGTGGAAGGATATCCTTGCTGGAGCAGAAGCTCCATGCTGCTAACAGCAAGATGGCTCAGCTTCAACAGCAGCTCATCGATAATTATCAATCTGACACTAGCAAGGAGTCGGAGGAGATCATCTCTTTGAAGAGGATCGTGGGTGAGCTCTTGGAGTCGATCAGGGTGGAGAAGGCTGAAGTTTAGCGACTAAAGCTTTAGCTGATTTACGAGCAACAAGCTGCCAAGAATGCTGAAGCTGAATCAGAGGTTTTGATGAAGAAACTATGAGTGTTAGAAAAAAACTACCAGAGGACATAGGATATTCTACAACAACATGATGAGAAGAGAAGAGCTCGAGGAGGAGATCGAGGAATCTCTGGTGATGGCTAGCAGTACGAAGTTCAAAAAACCAGATCCTTCTTAGAACTTTGGTTTACTCTACTTTTTTTTTTTGTAATTAGTCTTGCAGACCCTTGTTTAGTAATCAACTCTATCTTTAATGATGCATACTTTCTTCAATCATCCTTTTGTTCTGCTCATGTTCAATATTCGTTCACCTCTTTATTCTCTTCATTTTTCTCTTGTTGATAACTGAAGGTCTTCTCACATATTGGGATGAGGTTCTCCTTCCATTCCTGGCATGATTGACATTTCATTATTAGGATGAGATTCTCCTCCTATCCCTAACAAAGGTATAAGGATGCAAAAGGGCCATTTTTAGGGCCTCTTTCCTCCTTCTGTCTTAAATAATTAGAGGTCTTTATTGCTTGTACCAGGACGAGATCCTTTTTCTATTCCTAACATGGTTGATCTTTTTGTCCTCCTATCAGGATGAGGTCCTCCTCCTATTTCTGACATGATTGACTTTTCTTTGTTGGGATGAGGTCCTCCTCCTATCCCTTATAAAGGTATAAAAGCATAAAATGATCGTTGTAAGGGCCTCTTCCCTCCTTCCATCTTAAATAATTGAAGGTCTTCATTGTCCATGCTAGGATGAGATCCTCCTCCTATTCCTGACATAGCTGGTCTTTTTATCTCCATATCAAGATGAGGTCCTCCTCCTGTTCTTGATGGGGTTGGCTTTCCTTTATTAGGACGAGGTTCGTCTTTTGTCTCTAACAAACGTATAGGGGCACAAAAGGGCCATTGTAAGGACCTCTCCCCTCCTCCTATCTTAAATAATCAAAGAACTTCATTGCCCATGCCAGGATGGGGTCCTCCTCCTATTTTTGACATGGCTGACCTTTTTGTCCTCCTATCAGGATAAAGTCCTCCTTCTAATTCTGATGAGGTTGGCCTTCCTTTATTAGGATGAGGTTTGCCTTCTATCCCTAACAATGGTATAAAGGCATAAAAGGACCATTGTAAGGGCCTCTCCCCTTCTTCTATCTTAAATAACTGAAGGTCTTCATTACCCATGCCAAGATGAGATCCTCCTTCTGTTCCTAACATAATCGGCCTTTTTGTCTCATTATCAGGACGAGATCCTTCTCCTATTTCCGATGGGATTGGCCTTCCTTTGTTAGAATGAGATCCTCCTCCTATCTCTAACAAAGGTATAGAAGCACAAAAGGACCGTTGTAAGGAACTCTCCCCTTCTCCTATCTTAAATAACTAGAGGTCTTCATTGCCCATGCCTGGATGAGGTCTTTCTCCTATTCCTAACATGGTTGGCCTTTTTGTCCCCCAATCAGGATGGGTTTTCCTCCTATTCCTGATGGGATTGGTCTTTCTTTATTAGGATGAGGTTCACCTCTTATTTCTAACAAAAGTATAGGGATACAAAAGAACCATTGTAAAGGCCTCTCCCCTCCTCCTACGTTAAATAACCAAAGATCTTCATTGCTCGTGCTAGGATGAGGTCCTCCTATTCCTGACATGGTCGACCTTTTTGTCTCCTTATCAGGATAAGGTTCTCCTCCTATTTCTGATGGTGTTGGCCTTCCATTGTTAGGTCGAGGTTTGCCTCTTGTCGCTAACAAAGGTATAAGAGCACAAAAGGGCCATTGTAAGGGTGTCTCCCCTCTTCCTATCTTAAAAAACTAGATGTCTTCATTGCCTGTGCTAGGATGAGATCCTCCTATTTCTGACATGGTTGGTCTTTTTGTTCTTCTATCAGGATGAGGTCCTCCACCTTTTTCTGATTGGGTTGGCCTTTCTTTGTTAGGATGAGGTGCTCCTCCTATCTCTAACAAAGATTTTGGGACACGAAAGGGCCGTTGTAAGGGCCTCTCTCCTTCTCCTATCTTAATTAACTAGAGGTCTTCTACTAAGTTTATTGACAAAGTTCAGTCGGGTCATTTCATTCATAGGTTTTTTGAATTCCAAGGCCATGAGAACATTGATCCTCCGAGCTTCTTTAAATAATATATTTTTAGTCAGATGATTTTCATTATCTTGTAAGGGCCTTCCCAATTTAGGGCAAGCTTTCCTTGATTCTGGGGAAGCTTGAAGTTTGGCTGGATGGGCTCTTATATGATTTTGACAGAGAAAGAAGGATTGGTGCAGATATCATCGTGGTGAGCTAGGGCGGCATGGTGGAGCTCCTCAATCCACTGGTTTATGTCTTGAAGTTTTTGGTCAAGATTGTCATCTCGATCGTAGATCTCAAAGGGACGTCGACTATAAATGAGGAATATTTTCTCTAGAGAAGAGTCATGATCGAAACAGGGGTTCCCTGCTCTTTGCTTCTCCTTTTCGGGGATGATCAGTCACTAACCCAGGTTGCCCTTCTTGGCATCGGTTCTTGATGCCCTGATTAGGGTTTTTCTGGTCGGATCGCCATCGAGGGCTGCTGCATAGCCTGCACCATCTCGATGAGGCTCCAAACCTGCTGCATTAGCAGATTGAATTACTCCGGCTCCACCATGACCATCGGTGGAGGAGGTTGGGGAGAAGATAATGGAGTTGGAATGGATGGATCCAGCTCAAATCTGGTGGAGGCAATAGATCGTTAGGTGGTCGTCTTTCTTGGAGGCATTTTCTAAAGCAAGAAGAGATTAAGCAAAAGCATATTCAAAAAATTGAATGAGAAAAGTGGGTGGGTGAGATCGATTGGGCACTCCTTTTAGAATAAGGGCTAAGAAAAGTTCCTTCCTCTAGTACTAATCCTATTGGTACAAAAATCGATGAGGATGCTGAAGATGGCTAGAGTGTCTAAGGCAAAGCTACTGATGGGACCTACAAAACAAAGTCCAAACCGGAGGATGGTGGTTCCAGTAGGATCCTCCGATGCTCAAGTCAATTTTTTGGCCAATTGAAATGGAGTGCTTAGAAAATAGATAGGTAGAGTATCGAAAAGGAGGAGAATGCTTAGAAGAAACGTATCTGAAGAGTTTTTTTTTATAGATAGAGTGTATAACAAACTAATAGCAACAGCCGTAACCATATGGTAGTGGGCCGCTCAGGCCACATGGAGTTTATTACAGAGGGTGGTATTCGTTATCACGACTTGTAAGTCAAGAGTGGTGTCTATTGTCGTGACTTGCTAGTCAAGAGCGGTGTCTATTGTCATGACTTGCTAGTCGAGAGTGGTGTCTGTTGTCATGACGTGCCCGTACATTGGGGATTAATAGTCGAAGATCGAATGGGATAGGCATTGATGGTGAAGAGCCTTGGGTCACAATGGCTCTAGAGAAGTTTGGGCTCTTTTGAGGTCGCCTGCACATTGGTTAATTTGTATTGAGCTAGTAGCCAAATTTATTTGAACGGTGAGGCTCTTCCAGGCAATTGAGAGCAGATCGATTGGAAGAAGGTCGATCGTATGGGGTCGTCTTGGAGGAGCTCGTTCGGAGGAGATTCGATTGGAGGAGATCATCCAGGAAAAGATTAACTGGAGGAAGTTCATCCAGGAGGAGGTCGACTGAAGGGAGGTCGTCTGGAAGGGATTCGATTGGAAGAGGTCATGTAGAAGGAGGTCGTCTGGATGGGATTCGATTGGAAGAGGTCATCTTGGAGGAGATCGACTAGAGGAGGTTGTCCAAGAGGAGTTCGATTGGAGGAAGGTTGTCCAGAAGAAAGTCGACTGGAGGAGATCATCCAGAAGGAGTTTGACTAGAGGAAGGTCGTCCAGATGGAGTTCAATAGGAGGGTGGTCATCCAGAAGGATGTTTACTGGAGGAGGTTTTCCAGATGAAGTTTGATTGGAGTGAGGTCATTCAGGAAGAGGTCGACTGGAGGGAGGTCGCTTGAAGGGAGTTCGACTGGAGGGAGTGCAGACGGGCTTCAAACCTATCTTCCATATTTAACTAGAGGACAAGGCTAGCATAACAGTAATTCTATTTCACTTATTCGAGGTCACACCATTGAACTTCCATATACTTTTGGGGGGTTCTGCAACATGAACTTGTCACTAGAGAGATTGATGAATCTCAATAGGAAGGGGGTCGGCAATCAAGGACTTTGGGCAAGAACTTTAATGGGGGCCACTTTTTTCCAACCACCTATAAACTCAATGGATGTATCACAGACACATTAAAACACAATGTAATAGAGTAAGTAATCCTTTAATTAATTTTAAGTCAAAATTATGAAAATGCCCCTAGAAATTATTTAACTAGTGTCGGCCAATCTAGCTTCTAGGATACACATTTAATAAACTCCTACTTCACCTAAAGCAAATTGGCTATAAATCTATGTCCCATCTTCTCAAGGTGGGCAAGGATCTCCTGCGGGCCTAAAGGATTCATTAGTAGGTCAACCACATGGTCTGTGTAGCCGACTCTCTTAACCTTGACGTGTTTCTTCTTGAGGTAATCAAGGATGAGGTGGAACCATCTTCTTGGAACTCTTCCAACTTATAGTACCACCATTACATAGGAATAAACTTTCAGATGTCGACTTTCGATCATCTATGTTAGATATAAAATCTGAGTCTGCATACCCCTGAACCTAGAATTCACCATGCTGAACCTCTTTAGCACTTCTTCTATATGAGAGACCTAGCATCCTCTTAAGTCTATCGCTATAAACCTAAAATGAAGGATGCCTTATCTAGGTCTTTCAAAAAAAAATTCCTTGGATAACCATACTTTGATCTACGTCAGCATGGAAATATCATTCCCAATCAGGAGAATATCATCCATATACAATTTGAGGAAGACAACAGCACTCCCACTAACCTTCTTGAACATACTTGATCTCTCCTCATTCTTGATTAAACAAAATGATTTGATTACATCAAGCACTCCAACTCTGAGATGCTTGCTTAAGTCCATAGATGGGCCTTTGCAGCTTGCAGACCTTTGTGAACACAATCACTAGATGTGGATGTGAAAACAAATGGTTGTTTCATAAATATTTTCCTCAAGATATCCATTTATGAACTCCATTATCATGTCCATCTACCATATTTCGTAATTAAAATATACTACAATAGCAAGCAATGTGTGGATGGATGGCCACTGACAAGAAGGTATCCTAATATCTTTTCACCACTAGTCTAGTCTTGAATATTTCTACATTCTCATCTGCATCTATCTTTCTTTTGAAGATCTATTTATACTTAATAGGTACTATACCTTCAGATGGATCTACCAAGATCCAGATTTGGTTTAAGCACATCAAGTCAATCATTGACTTCATTGCCTCTAACCAATTCTTAGAGTGAATGTTAGATATCGTCTTGTCATAGGTTCTGGGATCATCACCTTGAACCCCATTTTTCATCGAGAATATTTTCTCATATCCTCTAAAATAGTGCCTATGTACCTTTAGTAGGATGGAAAATCCTGTTTGACCTACGAGGTGGAGGAGGTAGTAAGTTATGGATCGGCTCAGACTAATTGGCTTCCTCCGGTTCTTTGGCTCTTTGCTCTTTGGAGACTTTCTCCTCAAGCCTAATCTATCTTTCGATGCCACCATCTTGAACAAACTATTTTTTAAGAAAAATGATCTATCAACCCATAATCGTATTGTGGTCTTCCAGAAGATAGAAGTAATACCCTAATAACTCTTTAGGATATCCAATAAATCGAGCTCTAAGTGATCTAGATTCTAACTTGCGCATTGTCGGACAACCCCAATTCTGAGATGACTTAGACTTAGCTTCTTACCATGCCATATCTCATATGTAGTAGTAGGAACGATTTTAGATGGAACCCTATTTAGTAATTAGATCACTAACATTAAACTATGTTCCTAAAGAAACTCAAGAAGGTCCAGAAAGCTCATCATGGATTAGACCATATCTAATAGGATCTGATTTCTCTATTTTGAAATCTTATTAAGTTGAGGCATTCCAGGTAGAGTCCATAGTGAGACTATACCATTATTCATAAGATAATCCAGAAATTTTTGACTAAGGTATTCACCTCTTAATCTGATTGAAGAACCTTAGTGGGCTTTTCGATTTTATTTTTTACTTTATGTCTGAACTACTCAAACTTTTTAAAGGCTTCAGACTTGTATCGCATCAAGTACACATACCCATACCAAGATAGATTATCGATAATGGAAATAAACTTGGCATAATTGCCTCTAGTCGGTACATCAAATAGACCACACACATCTATATGTACCAGGGCAAGTAGGCCTATGGCCCTTTCCTTATGTTCTATAAAAGAAAGCTTGGTTATTTTGCCTTGAAGGCATGATTCACAAATTGGATATTACTCGAAAGTCAATGAACTCATTAGTCTGGATTTTTTCAATTTGTTAAACTTGTCTTTGGCTATATGACCTAGCCTAAGGTGTCACAGATACCTTTTATTAATTCTATCTCTAGACTATTTTGGTCCTCCTTCCTTCTTATTCTTTAGGCTAGCCAAGTATACAGCGCAGTTCCGTTTCTAATGACCATCAGAGTTGTAGTGAAAATACTTTTTCTTCTCTATGGTCTTCTTCTTCGGCTCGTCCTTCTTTTCCCCTCTATTTTCTACTTCTTCACAGACTTCTTTTTTCCAAAAGACTTTTTCTTGGAAGAAGTCTGCTCCACAGCAAGAACAAGCCCTTTGAAGCCTTTAAAGTCTTCTAGTAGCAACCAACTATTCATTAACTAGACCAAGGTGCGTTGAAGTTTATTTATATGGAAGTTCATGATGAACTGCCCATACGAATCACTCAAGGACTGCAGGATGATATCAATCTGTAAATCTTTGTCTATCAAGACACTGAGCTTCTCAAGCTCTTTTAGGTCCTTGATCATGGCCAGGAAATGATGTTTGACCGACTTTCCATCTTGCATCGGTACCTTAAAGAGTCTCTTGGAGACTTGATAACGCACTGCACGACTTTGATCACCAAACAACTTTTGCAGGTGAGCCAACATTTGGTAAGCAATCCTAATGTCTTCATGTTGGCACTACAATGCATTTGATATTAAGCCCAACATGTAGCACCTTACTTTGTTATCATTGTCTGACCACTTTTTTTGAGACGCTCTCTGATCTGCGGTCGAACGTGCTGGTAAAGTTGAGTTGGTCTTGGTCCAATACATAGGTCAGCTTTTTTGAATCCAAAATAATTTTGAAGTTCTTTAGCCAATCCTTGTAAATTGGTCTGGTCAGCTTGTGGGTCTCTAGAATTGAGGCTAGGGGGTTTGACACAGACATTTTCCTATAGAGAATTAAAGTTTCTAGTTAGACTTGTAATTTGACCCAACTAAGTTATTTAGAGATTTCATTTTTAAACAAATTAGGCTCCTATTATTTTCTAGGATCCCTACACTCTCTAGGAAGAGATGCATAAATCTCCGCGATCATTGTTTTTAGTGGGTGGTGCAGTCCCACCGACTGGCTCACCACCTCACCTAATAGTTATTGATGATGGATCAGCTAGTGCGCGGACAACTCTTATCTAATTATTCTCTAATCATGATGCACCAAAATTTGGTCTCTAGTTCATGAAGCTCACTGTGCCTGAAATATTGCTCCACTCTTTAGCTAAGTCAAATCCACCATTTCCATGAATTGGATTTTTGATTGGATCCCTCATCATATCCAGAATATTGAGCCCAATCCATCCTCCAACCCATAGCATCCAATGTCTAATAGATATGGTTATGTCTTTTCGGTGCAATTGAACCACTATGACCAATCGGGAACAATCAATCTCGGGAGGAGCCCGCACATCTACAATGGTGGAAGACCTAGAACTTAATATTTTTTTAGGAAGATTAGATTTGGTCTCTTAGACTAAACTAGTCATAACATTTATGACTAACCTAGCAGCATGGGTTAGCTCGAATCATTGGCCACCTCAAGCCAGAACTGAGTCGACCCAATCAGCTAGATAAGTGAGGTCAGTGGGAGGAATATGCCATTAACTCTCCATGAACGCATTCAGATCGAGTAGCTTCTAATTAAAGACCGCTGGTTGTATTTGCCATACTTATCTTAGATATCAACTTGTCTAATTAGAATTGATTGGGTTAGTCTACAATCCAGGCTCGAAACATGAAGCCAAATTAGGTCTTAATTTGATCAACCACATATAACTATTAGTTGACCTTGACCTAGACATAATCCTATTAGGCTAGTCAAATCTAAGCACTCTTGATCCCACCTAACCAAATCTTGATTCAGTTTGATCAACCACTAGACCTAATTGAGCTATCCATACTCGAACCCATATTTTATAAAGGTGTCTTAGATCTAAAAATTTATAATTTTTAGATCTAATTAATTTCATAAACTTAATTCTCAATTAAGTTCAAGGGTTTAGTAACAAAATATGTATAAAAAATCCTAAGATTTCAGGATCTAGGATTTTGTAGAAAAATAAATTTTTAATTTTTGATTAAGGATAAACATGCAGCACCCCTACACGCCATAAGAGCACCCCATTGAATGGGAAGAGAGGGCCTTTAAACCCTTCTTACTTTTATGACTGGATGGCCATGGAGAATGTCTTAATCAAAAATATTAACTATACTACAAAATTATTTGATATAAAGCATATAACTGTTACATGATTTAAGATCTAATCTATATATGTTTTGCATACAACTCATATATTAAATTTAATATTTAAATTTATATTTTAGATCTGATTAAATTTGATGTAATCTCTAAAAATAAAATTTTAAATAATCTCATCATAAAAGTTTTAATCTAGACCACTCATGTCATAGATCTGTGGAACTAGTCTAGACATGCATTGCATATGTCATACATATGAAATTTTAAATGCATCTCATGCTTTCAAACCAAATTATATCACATATTATATCTAAAATTAAACTAATTAAAATATATAATCTACAAAAAATTAAATAAATATTTCATAAAATTTTTGATCTAGACTATACATTAAACTATAGATCTAGTCTAGATGTGTGGGCCTATATCATATATATCAAAATTTTGAAGTAGATCTTATGTTTCAGATCTGATTACATCTAATGTAACATCTGAAACTTAAATGATCAAATCATAAAAATTAAATCAGATCTATTCTAAAACATATTTGAATGACAACCATGATATAGAACTACAGATCTAGACTAGAACATGCATTGTGTATATCAAATATATATTTTTAAAACATGCAATTTTTAATTTTAGATTTGATTACAACCCATGTAACATCTAAAAATCAAAATATTAGATCATAAAAAAAAATTTAGATCAAATCTAATGATAGATCTAAAATAGGCAACCCAGCTCTGATACTAGTTGAAGAAAAAATCAAATTTTCGTACCGCAGGATGCATCTGATCGGATTAGATTTATAGTGAAATAATTGAAAAATATTTTCATGATTTGATTATATCTGAAAGTTCTTAGATCTAATTAGATTGATCTAAAATTTATAAATAAAAATAAAATAAAAATGGTGATATCTAATATCACCTAATCGGATAAATCATTTATCCGTTGTGATGATCTGACGACTGATCTGAGGTTTTGATTGAGCCGCGCATGTGCCCGACCTCTACCAGTATCCACATAGGTTAGATCTGGAAGTCTCCTCCTTCTAGATTTGATCTCTAAAGATTAGATCTATTGTCTTTCTGTAGAGCCTTCAAATCAAATTTTGAAGGCTGTGCATTCGTCTCACGAACACCGTCGTCTCTTGCTGATCTTTGCACCAACGGAACTTAATCTTTGCTCGTAGGTTTTGCCCAACTCTTGGACATGGAGAAGCAGAAGAGGATCAGATGTGGGAGGCATGGAGATGAAGATTTTGGCAGGGCTTTACTGTTGAATAATTTTCATGCACAAATAGTTTTGTGCAGGGTCTTATTTGTAGACCTAGTATAGAGTTCCTTCGTATATAACTTTGAATAGGTCAAAGTTTAACATGCAGAAGGACTCTTCATTGATCTCCATGCTCCACACCATATATTTTTTTTATTTTGTTGCACAAAAATTAGAAATATGGCATGGAATAAAGGATAAGGTGAGTAGATGGAGCAAACTCTTATCTCCCTAGACATTTGAATCAAATTTAAATGCTTTGACCAGTCAAAGCTAATTTGAATGGGCGCCTTCTCTTATCCATATGGGGCACACGTCCAAGAGGGGACGTGGCCCTCTCTCCCTCATGCAAATCCTTAGAGGGCACGGGCACCAAAAGAATTCCGAGGGGGCACACACCAATCCTCTAATTCCTGCATGATTAGGTCAACATTTGACCCTTGTCCTATTCCCATCTTATGGGATTTAGGACAAAATCTTTTCAAGTCCCATCCAATGGATTTATGTCAAGTCCTAATCAAGTTAGAACAAGCCTTGATCAGATCAAGACTCGGTCTGATCAAATCAAAAAAAATCCATCTAGAATTTTTTAGAAAGGCTTGTCCAAATTTTACCTCAAAATTTTAGGACAAGCCCTAATCTAGCAAAGACAACCCTTGCCTATTTCCATCTTTTGGGATTTAGGACAAGCCTTGACTAGGCCAGGACAAGGTTCAGTCAGATCAAGATAAATTCTTGTAGAGTTTCTAGATGAACCTTGTCTAAATAGTTCTAGAAATTAGCAGATCTTGTCCTATTTACATCCGATGGATTAGGACAAGCCTAGATCAGATTAGGATAAGACTTTTCTGACCTCGACAAGTTTCAGTCAGACTAGGATAGAGCCAAACAAGGCTCCTGGATGAGGCAAATCTAATTTAGCTTAATCAAGATAAATCAGAAAGATAACAAAAGAAGAATATTTGGTTCAATCATGTGCTAGCATGATTCCCTTGAACCTAATTGGATCTAATCCAAATCAATCAAACTATGTTAGCTCAATTGATGACATCCAGATCCAAACTTTTGTTTGTGTGATCTAGTTAGATTCAGTTATGTATTATAATAGAACATGTCATGATCTCCATCATCAACATCATTAAAACACCTTTCGATAGACCAGAGCTCTTCCGATTCATCCAATTAGAATTATTGATCATCAAGAAAATTCTAATTGATTCCAAAATCTACCAGTGATGCATAGCAGTGTATGGTGGCAACCCATCAGAGTCAAATAGTGAACCTCTTGGTGCAGCTATATATATGATTGGGATCTCCTATCATGAGCCCTGATGGGATTATAGTTAAGATGAACTCATCAAATCCAACACCCATCATATGAATGAATTGTTCGATTCGAGTCCGATGTGAAATCCTAATAGAAACTTCTTTCTATTATTTTATCCTACCATGACTATGGATTTTATGACTCGATCTCATGATCATCATAGGACCACTCCTCCTCTACCAAGGTTGATAGATCTCATCTTGGTGCAATCCAATTCTTACAATGAACATGCTATAGCCAACATGCACCTTAGGGTTTCGAATAGCTAAGAGATCGAGTTATGGTTGAAGGAATTGGTGTACAGGGCGAAAGCATAGATTTCAAAAAATATGAAATCATATAAACCAAACCTGAACACTAGGACCACCTTATTAGCAATTAAATCATATAGCATGAATTTGTAATATAAAAGAAAGTATTAGAACATACCTCTCATTGCTAAACCCTAAATTGACCCTAATTGCCGGCAGTAGTCCGTTAGGGGTTCCACTAGGTACCCATGTGTTCATCCTCCAACGTTGATCCACACGGAGACTTGATCAAGACACCAGCACCTCTAATTTATATAATTAAAATTCTAATAACAAGAACTTTAATTAAATGGGCAAGACATTCCTTATCCTTTATGTCACTTTCCTTGCCTCTCCTTATCTTTCTTTGTTTTTCTCTTATCTTCTTAATTCCAAATCTCTTTGTCTTAAGATGACTTCTTCTCCTTATAAGGACAAGATTTGGACAAGAGAAAGGAAGAAAGAATATTGGACAATAAGAAAACACTTGTAAGAAAGAAAGTTAATTTTTTTAAATCATTGGACTCTCGTGCGCACCTCTATTTATAATGTACGTAGTGGTGCCATCACAATTTCTCGCACCCTTTCCATATTATTATCTCATGTCCCTTCAGCCTATCTCATGCCTCATCAGATAATAATGACATGTAGACTTAGTCCAAGAGGTGCCTTAAAATAGAAGGACTCTCAGACTAATTCTACGTAAGTTATTTACGAAGAGTCACGGGCTTTCATTTTTGGTGCCATCATATTCAACCATTAGATCAGATAAGTAGGCCATCCAATGAACTTATTATGGGATGCCCATTCAGCAAAATGGCATGGAGATAATCTTTGAATAGTTAAAGTCCCAAGGGACTTTGACTTGGTCCAAGAGGCGCCAAGGAAGAGTGGGCGACAAGGAGTCCTAGAAGAGTAGGCGGCAAGGAGTCCCTTCTCATGCAAATATTAATTAGATAACATAGTATTTAACCTACAGAAGGACTCTTCTATGCCCCATATCTGATGTCCATGCCCATATGAAAATTTACGTGACATGGAAAAGGGAGGAAAAGTCAAAGAAGGTAGGCAGCTACATAAACCCATGCGCCAAGGACTTTTGCGCATGAAAGACTTCTCACATGCAAGAGAGAGACTCTCTAGCATGTGGGATTCTAGTATGTGATGCCCCATCTGATGCCCAATCAGTCTAGGTTAATCCAATTCAAGACCAAATCAAATTTGGCTCAAATTGAACCTTAATTAGCCCAAATTCGAAGCTGATTCAAATCTGATTTGAATCTAGGTGCTAGGATTTGCTACATGTGCTAGCATGTTCAACCTGCAAACATAATCTAATTAGATCCTTAATCAATTCTCTTTGTGTGTGACCCATTGGGTTCCACATCTAGCCAGTGGTGGGTCTAGGTATGATTTGACCTAATCTAGTTAGAACTCAACTAAACCGATTTAGGTCAAAACTAGCCTACCCAATTTGACCAATTAGAACACTTTCTAATTTAATGATCAAATTAAAAATTTTAATTTGATCAAACCTAGAAGACATGATTCATGTCTAGCAACATATCGTGACTTCCTGAAAGATGTGAAATTTTGATGAAAATACCAAAAATATCCTTCAGTGGAAAGTTATCATGCAACTAGATCCTTCGATCACCCTGCATCCTGAATATGACTCTAGGTATGGAAATATGTCAAACCCAATATCATATTCATTTCTCTTTCAATCTTATGATGATAATTCATTTAAAAAATATTAGAAATTATTTTTAATTTTCATCATGCTTTGATGAAAGTCTTCCTGAATCATCATTTGTTTGAAGCAGGCATGATGTGATTTTCTCTTACTAGGAGTTATCGATTCCATGTTAATCTACTCACAACCTTCATATATAATCCACCATATCCAGATCACCCCGTACATCACTGAGTCATGAATGAGTATGAACCAAAATATGGATTCATATATATAAGATTCTATGGTACTTTCTGGTCAAAGGATTACATGCACAATTCCACCATGGGAACCATCTATTGACATGTAGATAAGACTCGATTAGATATTCTCAACTTGGATCAATTCAGTAAACTTATTCTCTAATAAGCATCCATATCCTTGTATTAGTATCATACACAAGTGATTGTGAAATCAATCACCCTCTCAATCAAGCATACAAAGGATGTGCTAGTCTTACCAGAAACATTGATCTCCAACTCAATGTTCCATCGATCAGGAATGCTTAAATTTGGATTTTAATGTTTTAGGTCTCACTGGTATGATCTCATCATAATCCTAAAATCATAGCCTTATTTTATGGGATTCATCATAATCTTAAATAAATAATAAGACACTACATATGATGAAATAAATGCCTTTATTTATTATTTTATAATGTCATTACATGAGTTTGGAAGACAAAAAATAGTCCAATAAATTTTTGATTGGCTTGAGGGCATATTCCTTTCAATCTCCCACTTGCACTAAAGCCAATCGCCCTTATATTTTAATCCTATACAATCAAGGTGGCAATCAAACAGTTGCAGTGATAAAGCCTTAATGAATGAATCTGCTATGTTGTTCTTTGTATTTCACGAAAGAGATGGAAGCATCTCAGAATGTGTTTGGATTTATGATGAGACCTTGGTTCCTTTGCTAGAGCAATAGCTCCAATATTATCATAGTAAAGTGGTACTGGATTCTTAATTTTAGGAATAACACCCAATTCAGTGATGAACTTCTTCATCCAGACAGCTTTCTTGGTGGCTTCACTTATAGCTATGTATTCTGCCTCAGTGGTTGAGTCAGCTATAGTCGGTTGCTTAGTACTTTTTCAACTTACTGCTCCACCATTCAGAGTAAAGATATATCTTGAAATAAATTTGCTATCATCTAGGTCTGATTGCAAACTAGAATCAGAATATGCTTCTAGTTTAAGATCAGAACAATCATACACTAGAAAAATATCTTTAGTCCTTCTCAAGTACTTAAAAATATATTTCACAGCTTCTCAATGATTCTCTTCTGGATCAACCTGAAATTTACTTGCAATACCTAAGGCATAGACAACACTAGGCCTTGTACATAACATGGCATACATTATTGATCCAAGAGCTGAAGCATAAGGAATAGAACTCATTCTATTTCTCTCTTCAGGTGTCTTTGGAGACATCTTTTTAGAAAGATGTATGCCTTGACTCATGGATAAGTAACCTCTTTTACTCCCATCCATACTAAATTGTTTTAGTGTTAAGTCAATGTACCTAGATTGGGACAAGCCTAGCATCCTCTTAGATCTATCTCTATAGATCTTTATTCCTAGTATATAGGATGCTTCTCTCAAATCTTTCATGGCTAACTTATTTGATAGCCACAATTTGACTGATTGCAATATTAGGATATCATTTCCAATGAGGAGTATGTCATCTACATACAGAACCAAGAAACTATGGTACTCACACTAGTCTTCTTGTACACACACGGTTCATCCACATTCTTAATGAAACCAAACTCTTTGACTGTTACATCAAAGCAGATGTTCCAACTCCTTGATGCTTGCTTTAATTCATAAATGGATCTCTTAAGCAGCATACCTAATTTGGTCTCTCATTTGACTCAAATCTCTCTGGCTATGACATATAGACCTCCTCCTCAAGAAAATCATTAAGAAAGGTGGTCTTCACATTCATTTGCCATATTTCAAAATCATGGTATGCTACTATAGCAAGAATAATCTGAATAGATTTGAGCATGGCAATAGGTGAAAATGTTTCATCATAATCAATCTCCTATTTTTGCCTAAAATCCTTAGCCACCAATCTGGCCTTACAGGTTTCAATTTGATCATCTACTCTAATTTTTTTCTTAAAAATTCATTTGCATCCAATAAGATTTATATCCTCTAGTGCATCCACCAAAGTCCATACTTTGTTATTGTGCATGGAGTCCATCTCGGATTGCATGACAGCCAGCCATTTGTTAGAGTCCTTACTTTTGACTGCTTCTATATAGGTCAGAGGTTCATCATTCTCAATGACTTGGACTTCATTGTTCTCAATAATGAACCTGTACCTCATAGGTGTATATCGTACTCTATCAGACCTATGGATAGGAGTTGTGTTCTGGTTTTTTTATATTTATGTGATTATTTGGTTGAGAAATTTTTATTTATTTTTCTTGAACTTCACTAAGTTCAATATTTCTCCCACTACCCTTTTATAGGATAAACTCTTTTTCCATGAAAGTGGCATGCCTACTTACAAACAACTTTTGCTCAGTAGGATGGTATAATAAATATCCTATACTATCTCTAGGATATCCAATAAATAGACATCTGTCTGATCAAGCATCAAGCTTGTGTCCAAAATTTCTTTTGACATATGTTGGACAACCCCATATCTTAAGACACTTAAGATTAGATTTCTTACCTCTCCATATCTCATATGAAGTTCTAGATACAGATTTAGAAGGTACTCCATTCAAGATGCAAATTGCAGTCTCCAAGGCATGACCCTGAAAGAAAATAGGTAATTTAGTGAAGCACATCATGGATCGTACCATATCTAATAAGGTACGATTTTTTCTTTTGACTACAATGTTTAATTGCAGTGTATAAAGAGGTGTCTATTCAGAGAGAATTCCTTTAACTTTAAGATAGTCTAAAAACTCACTAGATAAGTATTCTCCTCCCCAATCAAATCGAAGGATTTTTATACATTATCCAGTTTATTTTTCGACCATACTTTGACACTTTTTAAATTTATCAAAGGCATCGGATTTATGTTTCATAAGATACACATACCCAAACCTAGATAAATCATTAGTGAACATTATAAAATAAGAGTATCCTCCTTTGGCTTGAGTTGTCATAGGACTACATACATTCGTATGTACAAGTCCTAATAACTCACTTGTCCTTTCTCTAGGTACACTAAATGAAATCTTGGTCATTTTACTCATGAGACATGATTCGCAAGTTCCTAATGATTCATAATCAAAAAGATCAAAGAAATTTTCTTTGTATAACATGTTAATCCTAGCCTCACTAATACGACCTAATCGACAATGCCAAAGTAAAGTATTATTTATGTCATCTCTCTTATATTTTTTATTTTCATCAATATGAAATATATTGTCATCCAAATATAGAGCCAACAAACCATTGCTAAATATGCCAAAACAAATATTTTTATTAAAATATTTAATTGAGCAACCTTCGCTCGTTACATTAAGACTATAACCTTGTTTTAATAGCAAGGGTATAGACATAATATTTCTAATGATCTTAGGTATATAATAACAATTTGTAAGATCTAAGATCTTCCCAGAAGTTAACTTCAATATATTTGTCCCTACAGCTTCTACTTGGATAGACTCTCCTCCAGCGCCATAGAGCTTGAAGTCACCTTTTTTCAAACTATTAATTTTCTACAGCCCCTGCAAAGATTTGCAGATATGAAAATCACAGTCGGTATCTAATACTCAAGAGTTTGAAATGAAAGAATTTAATGATAATATAGTATGTATCTCATACATACTTTTTGGTACATTATTTGCACTAGACTTCACGGTTGCAAGGTAAGCCTTGCAATTCCTCTTCCAATGATCTATTTTACTATAGTGAAAATAGGTCGTCTATCCAGAGACCTTCTTCCCCTTTTTCTTCTTATTTATACCACCTTTAGGGTTCAACCTCCTCTTTAAACCCTTTTTTCCTGCCTTCTTCTTGGAGATCCCATCCACAAGTAGAAGAGGAGCCTTATCCTTCTTGATATAGCTTTCTACTATCTTGAGCATATTTAATAGCTCAGGTAAGGAAGAATTTAGTTTGTTCATGTGATAGTTCACGACAAACTTAGAAAATGATTCTGAGAGTGATTGCAGGATCAAATCCTGACTTAACTCTTCATCTATAACAAAACCTAATTGACTTAATCGAGTGATTAGGTCAATTACCATCAGAACATGATTTTGTACGGATGTTCCTTCTATCATTCTTGCATGAAATAATTGCTTAGATATCTCATATCTAGTAGTCCTAATCTGCTCTCCATAAAGCTCTTTTAGATTGAGCAATATGGACTGAGTATCCACGCCATCATACTGCCTCTGTAATTCATTAATCATGGAGGTGAGTTTGATGCTTTTGATAGTAAGGGAATTATTTTACCACATCTTGTATGTGGACTTATCTTCATCTGTGGCATCTTTTCCTAATGGCTTAGGATTAGGGGCATCAAGAATATAGGAGAGTTTTTCTTGACTAAGTACTATGTTTAGATTTCTCAGTCAGTCCACATAATTTAGACTAGTCAATTTATTTGAATCCAAAATTGAATGCAATGAAAGTGAAGAAGCCATTTAATCTACATAATAAAGAACAATACATAAGCAAACAACTCATGATGTCATACATAATTAAATTAGGATTTTAATTTAATTATGTCTCTCACTATCTAATCAAAAAACATAACCCTCTAATTGATTTTCTTGGTGAGAATAAGACCCTAATTCTTTATAAAAGATCATGTGGTTGCACAACAAACCTGTTATATGTTCAAAGGTAGAAAAATTTTTCCAATTGCATTTTATGCAGCCCTTAATAAAAAACCCTTGCCTCTAAAATATTAATAGCCTTGTGTTACCACAACAAACTTTAATATTTTAGTTAAGTAGAACCCTTCATTTCTATACAGTCAAAATGAAATATAACTGATCTTATGGTTATACAACAAAGCAGTATATTCGAAATGCTGTAAGCTTCTCAATGCACCAGATTAATATTACATCATTTTCCATGATAGATCTTGTGGTTACACAACAAAACTAATATGGTTCCGGATATAATAAGGACCTAGCATGAAGGAAGGCCTTAATGTAGTAAATATAATACTAAGCATTTCAGTCTAGAATTAAATTAATCGAATCAGCCAGATAAGTGGGAGAGAATTGGGAGTCCTCCCATTGCTTTCCTTAGATACCAATAAATTGGTCAGGTCAGATAATGGAACCAATTAAAAAATCATGTTCTCTTTACCAATCACGAATCACTTTTCCTAGACACCGATTGACCAATTAGACATCCAGACTGATTCAGCTATTGGTTAATTACACTACAACTTAATATAATTTTAAAGGACTTAAATGGTCTCTATGCACATTCTGATTAAATCAAACTAAATGCATGAAAATATCAATTATGATAAATAAATATATATATATATATATATATATATATATATATATATATATATATATATATATATATATATATATATATATATATATTAACATGTATAATTATTCTAGGACAATCATCAATACATAGTGAATACTTTCCACTATGTCAGGGCAACTTTTATAGAATAATATATACATCATAATCTCATTATGATAAATAAAAATAAAAATATGATCACATCACATAAAAACATGCAAATAAAAAAAAAATCATATCATATTTTTATTTATGCCATTATAATATAAGCAAAGCAATATATGATTTAACCTAATAAGGCTTACTTTGATACCACTGAAGGAATTGGTGTACAGGGTGGAAGCATAGATTTCAAAAAATATGAAATCATATAAACTAAACCCGAACCCTAGGATCACTTTATTAGCAATTAAATCATAAAGCATGCATTTGTAATATAAAAGAAAGCATTAGAACATACCTCTTATCGCTAAACCCTGAATTGACCCTAATTATCGGCAGCAGTTCGTCAGGGGTTCCACCAGGTGCCCATGTGTTCACCCTCCAACGTTGATCCACACAAAGACTTGATCAAGACACCAGCACCTCTAATTTATATAATTAAAATTTTAATAATAAAAACTTTAATTAAATGGGCAAGACCTTCCTTAGCCTTTATGTCACCTTCCTTGCCTCTCCTTACCTTTCTTTATTTTTCCCTTGTCTTTTTAATTTTTCTTCCTAATCACTTTGTCTTAAGATGACTTCTTATCCTTATAAGGACAAGATTTGGACAAGAGAAGGAAAGAAAAAAAAATGGATAATAAGAAAATACTTGTAAGAAAGAAAGATAATTTTTTTGAATCATTGGACTCTCGTGCGCACCTCTATTTATAATGTACGTAAGGGTGATATCACAATTTCTCACACCCTTTCCATATTATTATCTCATGTTCCTTCAGCCTATCTCATGCCTCATCAGATAATAACAACATGTAGACTAAGTCCAAGAGGTGCCTTAAAGTAGAAGGACTCTCGAACAAATTCTACATAAGTTATTTACGAAGAGTCGCGGGCTTTCATTTTTGGCACCATCATATTCAACCATTAGATCAGATAAGTAGGCCATCCAATGGCTTTAATATGAGATGCCCATTTAGCAAAATGGCATGGAGATAATCTTTGAATAGTCAAAGTCCCAAGGACTTTGACTTGGTCCAAGAGGCACTAAGGAAGAGTGGGCGACAAGGAGTCCTAGAAGAGTGGGCGGCAAGGAGTCATTTCTCATGCAAATATTAATCAGATAACATAGTATTTAACCTATAGAAGGACTCTTCTACACCCCATATCTGATGTCAATGCCCATATGAAAATTTACGTGACATGGAAAAGGGAGAAAAAGTCAAAGAAGGTAGGTGCCTACATAATCCCATGCGCCAAGGACTCTTGCGCATGAAAGACTTCCCATGCACAAGAGAGAGACTCTCTGGAACATGGGATTCTAGTATGTGATGCCCCATCTGAAGCCCAATTAGTCTAGTTAATACAATTCAAGACCAAATCCAATTTGGTTCAAATCGGACCTTAATTAGTCCAAATTGGAAGCTGATTCGAATCCGATTCAAATCTAGGTGCTAGGGTTTGATACATGTGCTAGCATGTTCAACCTGTAAATCCTTAGTCAATTCTCTTTTTGTGTGACCCATTGGGTTCCACATCTAGCCAGTAGTGGGTCTGGATGTGATTTCACCTAATCTGGTTAGAACTCAACTAAACTGATTTAGGTCAAAACTAGCCTACCCAATTTAACCAATTAGAACACTTTCTAATTTAATGATCAAATTAAAAATTTTAATTTGATCAAACCCATAAGACATGATTGATGTTTAGCAACATATCGTGACTTTCCAAAAGATGTGAAATTTTGATGGAAATACCAAAAATATCCTTCAGTGGAAAGTTATCATGCAGCTAGATCCTTCGATCATCCTGCATCCTGAATATGACTCTGGGTATGAAAATATGTCAAACCAAATATCATATTCATTTCTCTTTTAATCTTATGATGATGATTCATTTAATGAAATATTAGAAACCATTTTTAATTTTCATCCTGCTTTGATCAAAGTCTTCCTAAATCATTATTTGTTTGAAGCAGGCAGGATGCGATTTCCTCTTACTAGGAGTGATCGATTCCATGTTAACCTACTCACAACATTCATATATAATCCACCATATCCAGACGTACATTACTGAGTCATGAATGAGTATGAACCAAAATATGGATTCATATATATAAGATTCTATGGTAGTTTCAGGTCAAAGGATTACATGCACAATTCCACCATAAGAACCATCTATTGATATGTAGATAAGACTCCATTAGATATTCTCAACTTGGATCAATTCAGTGAACTTATTCTCTAATAAGCATCCATATCCTTATATTATGTCATACACAAGTGATTGTGAGATCAATCATCCTCTCAATCGAGCATACAAAGGATGTGCTAGTCTTACCAGAAACATTGATCCCCAACTCAATGTTCCATCGATCAGAAATATTTAAATTAAAATTTTAATATTTTAGATCTCACTGGTATGATCTCATCATAATCCTAAAATCATAGTCTTAATTTATAGTATTCATCATAATCTTAAATAAATAATAAGACACTGCAGATGATCAAATAATTGCCTTTATTTATTATTTTAAAATATCATCCCATGAGTTTGGAAGATAAAGAACAGCCCAATAAATTTTTGATTGGCTTGAGGGCATATTCCTTTCAATGGTATAGTCAAACTATAATGTCCTCAAGGTAAATTATCGATACACCTCAGGTCAAAGAACCAAACACACGCTGCAGCATCGAGCTAGTCATCGACGAGAAGGTAAACTCTCTTAAGACTGCTCAAGGTGGTCACGCTCAGTGCCCTTGTTCTCAACAAGTACTATACTCTCGCTTTGGTATCTCCACACCATAGACTCAAGACTCATCTATCCTAAGAAAGTGATCGTAAACCAATCTTTTGGATCGATAACCATCCTTGTGATGATCCTATGATTGAAAGCAATTTATGAGTTAATTATAATAACACATGCCTTAAATTCTCAAATCTTGAGAATATGTGTTATCATGCCTATTAACTCAATAGATATATCACACATACTTTGATGCACAATATAATAGAGCAAATAATTCTTTAATTAATTTTAAGTCAAAATTATAAAAATGTCCCTAGAAAGTATTTAACAAGCGTCGGCCAATCTAGCTTCTAAGGCACATATCTAACAAGATTATGGCTCATCCCAAAGAAAAATAGTCTTTATTGCATAAAAAATAATACAAAAGATGGAAAATAGAAAACACCATCATAACAAAATTGCAGTGATCTCTTGCAAACAAGATGAACTAGCCAGCCATCAGAAAACTTCTCACTAAAATCTTTATCCTAAAGCTTTGAGAAAGCACCTGGGTAGTAGTTTGGAGCAGAGATTAGGAGCAAGAGAGAGGACTCAAAGAGAAATAGGGTTAAGTTTTTGGTTATGAAAGAAAGAAATAAGAAAGAAGAATGAAGGAAGAAGGAAGAGCTTGGAAAGAGAGAGAGGAAGAGATGATGGATGCTATTTAGAGAAGAAAGAGAGAGAAAGGAGGCCATGGAGGCCACTTGATTTCTTGTGTGACATTAGGAGGGCTGTAAATAAAGGTCAGGGTGAGAGAGAGTTTGAATTAGAAATAAGGTGCAGAAGAATTTGTACTTTGATTAAGATTTATCTTGGATGAACCTGCCCCAGCATCTATCTATGAAGACCCGATCGCGAACCTAATGCTGTACACAGTGCCTATGCTCGCGAACCTATAAAGTCCCCTCACATACCCATGAGCCTGAATCCGTTAACTCCTCCAACGGACCCATCAGCCACCTAAAACAAAACCAGCGCCTTTGCTTTTGGTCAAGTTACTAAAAGAAACTTTTGTTTCTTAGAAATGATGCATACATCCTATAAGGATTCCTAGCATAGTATCTCATTTTTCGTAACATCACATGCATCCTTTTTTTTATTTTAAATCTATTTTTAGTCTAATTTGCTCCAAATTTGAGTTCTTTTGATCTACAAATCAGGCTCTTTATATCGACAATAACTTTCTTGCAAAATATAAAAAGAAGTATCAAATTCTTAATTAATAAAAAATAATTAAATATAATTTTTTGCTTCAAGTGGCTTATATTAAATGTTTATTACACCTCCCAACTTGAACTTTGCTCATCCTCAAGTAAAGTAGATAAATTAGCAATATATACCAATTCGATCTTGAATTTAAAAGTTAGGTTGGATATTTCTAAAGGTAGTTGATACCCGGCTAGACTATTAAAGAGGTTCTTCATCGAATTATTAATTCAACCCAATTAGTAGTTGAGTATTAGCCATAAAAATTTTTAGAGATCTTCTTTCACTACTCTTCCCACTTTACTCTTTAAGTCCTCTAACTTGATGTAAGTTGAGTTTATTATCTTCTTACAATTTAGTCCCCCTTATTATCCATTTTTTTCTTTTTTTTTATCGAATTCTTGCATTTCCACCTTTTGACATGAACCACAATGCTTACTTAGGTGAAGAAGTCTGGTTACTTAGTGAGATAATGCTAAATCTTTTTTTTTAATTCACATTGCCTACTTTTTGATGGAATATCATTACTTGCTTAGGCAATGAGATGCGATTACTAGGTGGAAAACTAATGTGTGCGTGTGTTTTTTCTTACAAGCAAATTCTAAGAAAAACTTTTGCATATTTCAATCTTTCCACCAAACTCTTATGAAGCAAATTTTTTATTGAGATCAATAAGAAGAGGGTTCTAAAATTACTCTTAAAATTTGGTTTGATCTAATTCCTATCATTCATTGAGTTTTTTTAATAATTTATCTCTTAATATCACTAAAATTATCTAGACTATAAATCACTCATTAATTAGGATGCCTAATTAACTCTTAATTAAAATAAAATTTAGATATATAAAATTAATTATTTTAAATCATACTTGAGGACTCATAAATTTTAAAGTTAGTTATTCTTTCCACCAACTTAATTTTTATTATCCTTAATGGAAGAAGAGAAAAAACAAAATAATTATCAAGGAGGCATACCACCAGATTTGTTGTTATTTATAGGTCCTTCATTATACTCCATCAGGTTTATACAGGATGTTTGATGATGTGCTTGCCCCAACTTTGGCAAATCATCTTTATTAGTGTCCTATAAAAATAAAAAAAATTAAAAATTTGGATGATAAAATGCTAGGTTGCCTCCCAACAAGTACTAAGTTTAAGGTCTTCAGCCAGACCGCTAATTCTACCTATCCCATGTCAAAAATTAGAATGACAAATTCCAATGATTTTGAATTACTAATCTCAAGAAGATGGCTTGCAATCCTATTATTGATTTCAACATTTTATCGCCAATCTCCATAAAGTAATTCATGATCCCATTCTTAGTTAATTTTATATTCCTAATTTTAAGAGGATAATTTATCTATGCATTCACAAACTCTTGTTTGTTGAGAATTTCTTCAATTTATTCTTTTAATATGCTTGTAAATTAAATTTTTAGATTAAGAATTGAGTCTGATGTAATGGGTATTGGAAGGGTGTCAATTGATTCTAAGCATACGTACTTAGGTGTGACCAAGGATGGATTCAGCTCTAAAGGAAGTGGTGATTCTATAGGAAAAGCTATTGGAGCATGTATTGATCCATAATTCTCAACCCATGAAGAAGTGGTGCTAAAATTGGATGGTTGTAATAATATGTTCACATTTTCAACATACCATCTATATTAAAATTATCCACCCTAAAAGGATTCCAACTTGTATGCACTGGATCTTGAGAAATAATTCTAGGGTTAGCTTTATTTATTACTTGTTTAGGTACATCCACCTTAAAATAGTTTCTAATTTTATATTAGGCTATTCTATAAGGATTTCGTAAACATTGAAGCTCTTAGTCATATATTGCTCCCTTGGATTAATTATGAGTTGGCTAGATAATTCTTCCTCCTTTCAACTATTAAATGCAATAGTTAGCTGACTAACTTGGGTTTCTAGCTTTGCTATGGACTGAGTTTGGGAGTGGATGATCTTAGTTTTCATTTCTAGCCCTTCTAACATATATAAAACTTTCTCTTCAAATGTCGAAATATAGGTACTTGAAAAAGATTGCTGAACATTTTGATATTGGTATGCTGTATTTGTTTCCTCCAAATAGCTTGGTTCATAGTCAACTATTGGTTATGATGTCTCAAAAAAACTTGGATAGTTTTCTAGACCCAGATTGTAGGTATTGCAAAAAGAATTGTAATAAGTATTCTAGGTTTGGGTTTGCTAAGCTTGCTCATACGTAAATTCCTAGGATTGATATGTGGTTGGACATTCACTTACTAGATAGTTAGGACTCGAACATGTCTCCGATAATGGCACCAAAATTTGATCGCTATCGTAGTCGGTGAAAAATAAAACCTAACTCAAACTATATAGATAGGATGAGTCAGGATTGTATCCTCTGGAATCATGTTAATTATATTTAAATAATTTAAACTATAAATTAAATAGTTGAATAAAAATTGATGAAAAGACTACTTAATTTAATTCAGAAAGCAAGTAAATAAGAAAATTAATTAAAAATTTGGTTGCACGTATGGAGGTGGATTCTCAGGATCTTAATTACTCTCTTGCTTTGATAGCTGGTATCTTTTTTAATATGCTTAAATTGATATCTAATCAATAAAGATATAGTTTATATTAGAGAGCATGATCTATACCCTTGGATCATAGTCCATTCCTTAAAGTTATAGATTAGTCTAAATTAATTTAGATATAATAAAAAAAATTAATCTAAATATAATCTATCCTAAGAGCATGAACTATACTTGTAGATCATGGCTCGTCCTAAGGATCATAAACTATTCTAAACTAATCTTATGCAAGAAAATAAAGACATAAAAAATACAATAAAGAAAAGTAGTCTGTATTACATATTAAAAAAAATATATAAAAGATAAATAGAAAACACCATCAAAATAAAATCACAATAATCTCCTAAGAACAAGACGAACTAGTCAGCCACCGAGATGCTTCTCGCTAAAATCTTCATCCTAGAGCTTTAAGGAAGAACCTGGGCAGGAGCTAGGAGTAGAGATCAGGAGCAAAAGAGAAGATTTATGGAGAAATAGGCTAAAGTTTTTGGTTATGAAAGAAAGAAAGAAGAAGGAAGAGCTTGGAAAGAGAGAGAGGAAGAGATGATGGTTGCTATTTGGAGAAGAAATAGAGAGAGGAAGAGAGAGAGAGAGAAAGAGGCATGGAGGCCACTTGGATTCTTTTGTGGTGTTAGGAGGAGGGCTTTAAATAGAGGGGAGGGTAAGAGAGAGTTTGAATCGAAAATAAGATGCAGAAAAATTTGTATTTTGATCAAGACTGCTCTTGGGTGAACCCGCTCCAACATTTGTTCATGAAGACCCAGCTGTGAATCCACAATGCCACGCACAGCACTCATGCTCGTGAACCTATAAAGTCCCCTCATGCACTCGCAAACTCGCTAGCGAACCCGCTAACTCCTCCAATGGACCCATCAACCACCTAAAATAGAGCCAGCGCCTTTTATTTTGGTCAATTTACTAAAAGAAACTTTTGTTTCTTAAAAATGATGCATATGTCCTATAAGGAATCCTAGCGTAATGTCTTTATTTTTCGTAATATTGCATTCATCCTTCTTTTATTTTAAATCCATTTTGAGTCTAATTTGAGTCCTTTTGATCTACAAATTGGGCTCTTTATACCGACAATCTTCTTTCCTGCAAAACATAAGAAGAAGTATCAAATTTTTAATTAATAAAAATTAATTAAATATAATTTTATGCTTCAAGTGGCTTAAATTAAATATTTATCATAGTTCTTCACTGCTGACGAAGCCTTATGAGGGAGAAACCCTATACCTGTATCTCATGACTTTGGTGGAGGCCATTAGTTTGATCTTGGTCCAAGAAGACAAAAAGGGAGTGCAAAAGCTGATTTATTATGTAAAGTAGGTCCTGCATGATGCCGAAATGAGATAATCCTAGATGGAGATGATGGTCTATGCACTCATTAACTTAGTACAACAACTAAGGCCTTACTTCCAAGCGCACTTGATTGTGGTCCTAACCGACCAACCACTGAGAGCCTTATTGCAATGGCCTAACACTTAGAGAAGAATAGCGAAGTGGATAATTAAACTCAGTGAGTTTTACATCTCTTACCACCCACAGCCATCGATGAAAGCTTAGATTTTGGTTGATTTTATCATTGATTGTACTATTCCTAAGGATAAAGTGACTACAAATCAACTCGACGTGCAAGCCATAGGGCTTGTCTGGGATCTACATGTTGATGGTGAAGGAAAATCCTAATTTTTTGGATCAGGTTCGTTCAGATCTAATCAGATCAAGAGATATATTTCAAAACTTTTTTTCTTTGATCTAGATCAGATCTAGGATATTTCAGATCTAATTTTTATTATTTTAATAATTAAAATAAAATTAGATAAATTAAATTTAATTTAATTTATCTTGAACTGGGTAATCCAATTACCCGATGATGATTCTATGAGCAGCGAAAGGTTCTAGATCTAGCCACGCAAGTGCCTGACCTCTATCGGTATCCACTTAGGCTGGATCTAGAGATCCTCTTCTTCTCTATCACATCTCCAAAAGTTAGATCTGGATCTGATCTGAAGGATCTTCAAAACTCCTTTTGAAGATCAGCAGTTGTCCATTGCAGCAGCGCAGCCTTCTAGCTTTCAGTCATCTTTTTCTCATCTAGATTGCACCAAACAAGGTCCAATACACTTTTGGACATGGAGAGGAGAGGGAGAAGGTGGGTTTGCAATGGAGGAAAAGGGGAGAGGCAGCCTTGGGGCATGGGATTTCAATTGCTCTTTGAGTTGGGCCTAGGGTCTTATTTATAGACTATCTATGATCCAACTCCTCTTCTTCCCAACCAATCACAACTCTTTGTGAAATTAGATCTAAATCTGATTGGTGGAAATAGAGTCCCCTGGATTTCTCCTTAGAGGGTGCTTAAGACCAGTCAAAGTTGGTTCTTAGGAGAACTCTAATCGGAATCCAAAAAGGAGATGGAGTCCCTGTCCAACAGGGACTCTTGGGCACCTCCAACTTGGGCACACACCAAGGGTGGCGTGCGCCCTCCTCCTTGCTAGGTTCTGGTTGGGGGACAGGCCCCCACCAGCTCTCCAATAGGAGCATGACACATGGACAAAAGTCAAAGTATCAATGGTCAATGTTTGACCAGTCAAAGGTTAACTTTTGACCAAAGTCAAAGGACGAGAAATGGTAGGTGACCAAAAATGGCAGGTAATGTCTTACAAAATAAGACAACCTTTTCTAACTTAGACAAGCTCCAGTCAGACAAAGTGAAGGCCTCTGATCGAGCACAAACTCCTTTGGCTCAGTTAGGACAACTATTTATGATAGTAAAAGAAGAACGTTAGGTTCAATCGAGTGCTAGCACGATTTCTTGAACCTAATTGAATCTCATTCAGATCAATTGAACTGGATCAGTTCAATTGATGATCACCAGATTCAAACCCTTGTTTGTGTGACCCAGTTAGGTTCAGTTCTGTATGGTAATGGGATATGTCATGATCTCTATCATCGACATCATCGAAACTCCTTTCGATGGATCAGAACTCTTCTGATTCAAATAGCTAGAATGATCGATCATCTAAATCATTCTAATTGCTCCCAAAATCCACCAGTGACACCTAGCAGTATATGGTGGCAACCCATCAGAGCTGAATGCGAACCTCTTGGTGCAGCTACCTGTGTGATTAAGTTCTTCTATCTTGAGCCCCGATCAGATTAGGGTTAAGGTGAACTCGTCAAACCCTAGTCTCTGTCATATGATGTAATCATTCGATTCAAGTTCGATGTGAAAATCTAAATAGAAACTCTTTCTATTATTTCACTCTGCCATGGCCATGGACTTCTAGACTTGATTCTCATGATCATCATAGGGCTGCTCCTCTACCACCGAGGTAGATAGATTCCATCTTGATGCTATCCAGTTCCTACAATGAACATGCTATAGCCAACATACACCTCAGGTTCTGAATGGCTAGGACAACCGAGTAATGGTGTAGTCAAACTATAACACCCTCAAGGTGAACTGTCGATGCATCTCAGGTCAAAGAATCCAGACACACTACTGCAGCATCGAGTCAGTCATTGATGAGAAGGTAGACTCCCTAATGACTACTCGAGGTGGTCACGCTCAGTGCCCTCATTCTCTAACGAGTACCTGTACTCTCGCTCCGGTGTCTCCACACCGTAGACTCAAGACTCATCTACTAAAGAGAAGCGATTGTACACCAACCTTTCGGATCAATCACCATCCTCATGATGATCCTATGGTCGGGAGCATTTTATGAGTTAATAATGATTATTCATGTCTTAAATTTTCAACTCTTGAAAATATGAATTATCATTACCATTAACTCAAAGGATGTATCACAGACACTAAATACACATATGTGATAGAAAATAACCTATTTTATTGATATTAGTCAAAATTATAATTTTGCCCCTAGAAGTGTATTACAAGTGTCAGCCAATTCTGGCTTCTAGGGCATATATATCTAACAATCTCTCACTTGTCCTAAAGCCAATTGGCTACAAGTCTAAGTCCATCTTCTCAAGGTGGGCTTCGATCTTCTGCTGGCCCAATGGCTTTGTAAGCGGGTCTACCACATTGTCTGTAGAGTCAACTCTCTTAGCCTCAACGTAACCCTTCTCGAGGTAATCACGGATGAGGTTGTATTGCCGCTCAATGTGCTTGAATTTTTGGTGAGACTTTGGCTCCTTAGCAAGGGCTATGGCACCATTGTTGTCATAGTAGAGAGGAATGGCATCTGATGGCATTACTCCAATTTCTGCAGCAAACTTCTTGTACTAGAATGCTTCCTTCACAACCTCTGATGTAGTGATATATTTTGCTTCCATGGTGGAATTTGCTATCATAGTTTGCTTGAAACTCTTTCAGCTGACAGCACCACTATTGCACACAAACAGACTCCCAGATGTCGATTTTTGATCATCTGTATCGGACATGAAATTCGGGTTTGTGTATTCCTAAACTTGGAGTTCTCCGTTACCAAAGACCAACATCATATTCCTTAGATTCTTCTCAAGTACTTAAGGATACTTTACAGAAAGTCCAGTGTTCTTCTTACCTGGATTTGAATGATATTGCTTGTGACACTCACAGCATGGGCTATATCAGGTCGTGTACATAGCATGGCATACTTGAGGCTCCTTATTGCAGAAGCATAAGGGATCTTGCTCATGCGTTCTATTTCCTCAGGTGTCCTATGGCACATCTTCTTAGAAAGATGAATACCATGTCTGAAGGGTATTAATCCCCTTTTAGAGTTTTCCATACTAAACCTCTTTAGTACTTCCTCTATGTGCATCTTCTGTGAAAGTCCTAGCATCCTATTCGATCTATCCCTATAGACCTTAATTCCTAGATATAAAGGAATGCTTCACCTAGGTCTTTCATGGAGTTCTTGGACAACCATAATTTGACTGTTGTCATCATGAAAATTCATTCCAATAAGGAGGATGTCATCCACGTACAATACTAGGAAGACAACAGCGTCCCACTGACCTTTTTGAAGACACATGGTTCCTCTTCATTTTTGATGAAACCAAACATTTTGATCACATCATTGAAACTAATGTTCCAGCTCCGAGATGCTTGCTTAAGTCCATATATGGACCTTTGCAGCTTGCAAACTTTGTGATCAGTATCACTGGATGTAAAACCTAGCGACTGTTCCATATAGATATCTTCCTCAAGATATCCGTTCAAGAATGCCATTTTCACATCTATTTGCCATATTTCATAATCGAAATAGGCTGCAACGGTAAGCAATGTACGGATGGATTTTAGCATAGCCACTGGAGAATAGGTATCCTGATAGTCAATGCCTTTGCATTGACTATAACCTTTTGCCACAGTCTAGCCTTGAATGTCTCCACATCCATTTGCACCAATCTTTCTCTTAAGATCCATTTCACACCAATAGGTACTATACCTTCTGATGGATCTCACAAGGTCCAAACTTGTTTGAGTGCATTCGAGTTAATTTGACTGCATTGCCTCTAGCCATTTCTCGAGTCGATATCTGAATATCGCCTCCTTGTAGGTTTTGAGATCATCACCATGAGTCATTACGTATGAGGAATATTTTTCTCTACTTTCTCTGAAATAATACACTAGTATCTTTCAGGAGGACGGAAACTCTTTTCGATACGAGGTGGAGGAGTAGTTTCTTATGCACAACCTGATTTGGTTCCAATTGGCCTTAGCTCGTTGTACTTGAGACTTTCTCATCAAGTGTTAATCTGCTTTCCAATGCCGTATCTTGAATAAATATTTTTCAAGAAAGATGGCATGTCGACTCACAATCATATTATGGTCTTTTAGGATGTAGAAAGTATATCCTAATGACTCTTTTAGGATATCTATGAATCGAGCTCTGAAAAACTAAACTCTAAACTTGTTCCGCTTGTTGTTCTTTAACATGAGCCAGACAACCCCAATTCTGAGATGACTTGGACTTAGTTTCTTACCATGCCATATCTCATACTGTATGGTAGGAATGGTCTTAAAGGGAATCCTATTCAGTAGATAAATTAAAGTTAATAATGAATGTCCCTAAAGAAAATCAGGGAGGTCTGTGAAGCTCATCATGGATCGGACCATATCCAATAGAGTCCGATTTTTCCGTTCTGAAACCCCGTTGAGTTGAGATCTTCCTGGTGGAGTCCATTGAGAGACTATGCCATTATCCTTGAGATAGTTTGGGAATTTTCGACTAAGGTATCCACCTTCTCGATCTGATCGAAGAACCTTAATGAATTTTTTAATTTATTTTTCTACTTCATGTCTGAATTCTTTGAACTTTTCAAAAGCTTCAGACTTATGTCTCATAAGATACACATACCCATACCTAGACAAATCATCGATAAAGGTAATGAAATAGATAAAATTACCTCTAGCCGGCACATCAAATGAGCCGCACACATCAGTATGTACTAGGACAAGAAGATCTATGGCCCTCTCCCCATATCCTACAAAAGGGAGTTTGGTCATTTTGCCTTAGAGACAAGATTCACAAGTTGGATATGACTTGGAAGTCAATGGACTCAATAGTCCATTTTTCTCCAATTTGTTGATCCTATTTGCTATATGACCTAATCTTAGGTGCCATAGATATCTTGTTATTTAGACTATCCTAGGTCGTTTGGCATTCACGTTTTTGCTGATAGTTGAGATAGTACATCAATATGTAGCTAATAAAAATCGTTAATAGAAAACCATTTGCAATTTTATTTCTTCATAAAGAATGTTACAATGGTCCTTTAAAGAAGATATCATTATAGCCTTCTAGTTCTAGATGAAAACAGAAATCAATTCTTGCTAGCTGCAGGCACATAATAACAGTTATCAAAACTAAGTCTAAACAGAGGGTAATCGAGAAGATGTATTTCCACCACGACTGCAGAACTCTTACTCATTATTGATGCGTAGGATCATGTTCCATCCCTCAGCCTCCTGTTTATCCTTCAAGATCCTGCATGAAAGTACATAGATGAGCACTAGAATAAGAGTTAAGCACCCAACTGGATGTAGAAGAAACCATTAAGATTGACTCAATAACGAGCATACCTCCAGAAGGACCTTCCTTGTTCATTTGGTGGCCAGATAAGTAGGACAGTTTTCGCTTTCAGTGGCCATCGCTTTGTAATGGAAAACTTTTCTTTAGGAAGTGCTTCATCTATCGGCTCTGCCTTCTTCTTCTTTGCTGCTTATTTCTGCTGTTTTCACAGACTTCTTTTTTTTCTAAGACTTTTTTTTGGAAGAAGTGTCGTTCCCTAGCAAGAACTGAACGTTAGAATCTTTCATAGAAAGTCAAGCGATGATCAGCATTTTATTAATTCGGCAAGAATTTTAAGTTTATGTATGTGGTTGGTAATTCATGATGAATGCCATAGCTCAGTCAAGGATTTGCAGATAATATCGTTTACAGATCCAAGTCTAACTCACACCGAGCTTCTCAAAGCTCTTCCTGGCCCTTGAAACATTCATCAGGACAGTGATCTTGGACTGACTTGCCATCATGATCTTAGCCTTAAAAAAATCATATTCGTGAATTTGATACTTGGCTGCGTGACTCTGTTCACCAAACATCTCCTGCAGGTGAGCCAACATTTGGCGAGCAGTCCGATATTCTTCATGTTGGCGCTGGAGTCAATAAGACAATCGAGCCCAAATTGTTTAATATTGACCTTTATTAGTCTTCGTCTATCCATTTTCAGAGACGTCTCTTCTTCAATAGTGGACGGTGGTAATTTAGAACTAAACTTTCAATTTGACCTAATTAATATTCTATAATCTTAATTTTTAATTAAGTAGGGTTCATAATAAAATATGCACAATTAAATCTTAGGGCTTTCAGGATCTAGGGTTTTGCAGAAAGTAAGTTTTTTGGATTTCTGATTAAGGACCTGAACGCGCAAGCACCCCTACACGTTTAAGAACACCCTCTGTGGGAGGAGAGGCCTTTAAACCTTTCTTCATTCTGTATGACTGGAACGGCAAGAGGAATGCCCTTATCGGAACAATGCAATATAACAAAATGTTTCAGATCTTATTACCCATATAACTTTCTCATATACAGGAATAGATCCTTAATCATGGCTATTTTGCTACATCTCATGTATCAAATCATGCTTTTTTAGATCTAATTATCTATAATAATCTAAAAATTAGATTTTAATTGATTCTAAATCAAAATAAATTCTAATCTAGATAATTATGTAGAAACTATTCTTACAACTAGTCTAGACTGCATCATTCATATCTCATATGACATTTAAAATTAAATAACTTTTTATTTGCGTATTTTTTTAATGTTATTATACACTATAAGTATCAAAAATAGTAAATATTAAATTTAAAATATGATTAATCAAATTAATTGAAAACATCAAGACTATTCTATAGAACTATTCTTTTAGAACTAGGTCAGCATATTTTTAATCTTAGATCCAATCATTTTGTCATTTGAATTTTCTCTAATTATCAATCTGTACTCTCATGTGAATTTAAAATCACTTAATTTTCTAATTAATATGTTAAAATAGATCTAAATACCTTTAAAGAACCTTGGCTCTGTACCAGTTAAAGAAAGAATCCTGATTTTCGGATCAGGTTCATTCAGATCTGATCAGGATCAAGAGATATATTTTCAAAAAATTTTTTCTTTGATCTAGATCGTAATAAGGATATTTTAATTTTTTTATTTATTTTTTAATAAATTAAAATTAAATTAGATAAAATAAATCAATTTAATTTTACCTTGAAGTGGGTAATCCTATTACTCGATGATGATCCTGTGAGTAGCGGAGGTTCTGGATCTAGCCACGCAGTGCCTAGTCTTACCAATATCCACTTGGGCTGGTCTAGAGATCCTCTCGTCTCTATCATGTCTCCAAAAATTAGATCTGGATTCTTGATCTGGAGGATCTTCAAAATCCTTTTGAAGATCAGCATGTTGTTCCTTTACAGCAGCGCAACCTTCTAGTTTCGTCGCCTTCTCTCATCTGGATGGCACAACAAGGTTCTAATACACTTTTGGACATGGGAGGAGAAGAGAGAGTGTGGGTTTGGCAATGGGAAGAGGGGGAGGTAGCCTTGGGGTGCGGGATTTCAATTGACTCTTTGAGATTTGAGGTAGGGTATTATTTTACAGCAACTATCTATGATCCTATCCTCTTTTCCAACCATATAAACTCTTTGTGAATCAAATCTAAATCTGGAGGTATTTGCGTGGGAATTATTGGCTCGCTGGATTCCTCCTATGTAAGAGGGTGCCTAAGGACTGTCAAGTTGGTTTTAGGAGACTCTAATCGAATCCAAAGAGATTGGGTCCCTTAATCAACCAGGGGCTCTAGGGGCCTCCAACTTGGGCACACGCAAGGGTGGCGTGCGCCCCCCCTTTCCTGGTCTGGAAAGGGAAGACCCCCACCAGCCTCTCTAATAGGTGTGTGACATATGGATAGAAGTCAAGTATTCAATGGTCAATGTTTGACCAAATCAAGTCAACTTTTGACCAAAGTCAAAGGATGAGAAATGGCGAGTGATCAAAAAATGGTAAGGTAATTGTCATACACAATAAGACAATCTTTTCTAACTTTGGATAAGCTCTAGTAGATAAGTGAAAGACCTCTGATCGTTACACAAACATTCTTTGGCTCAGTCAGGACAACTATTTATGATAGTAAAAAAGAACGTTAGGTTCAAATCGAGTGCTAGCAGATTTTCTTGACCTAATTTGATCTTCATTCAAATCATTGAATTGGATTCAAGTTCCATTGATGATCACTAGATTCAAACCACTTGTTTGTGTGATCCAGTTAGGTCTTTAGATTCTGTATGGTTAATGGATATGTTCATGATCTCTATCATCGACATCATCGAAATCCTTTTCGATGGATCAGAAATCTTCTGATTCGTCAGCATAGAATGATCTGTATTCATCTTAAATTCATTCTAATTTGCTTCCTAAAATCCATCAGTGAACCTTAGCAGTTAGATGGTGGCAACCCATAGAGCTAAAAGCGACCTTTGGTGCAGCTATATTGTGATATAAGTTCTTCTAATCTTTGAGCCCGATCAGATTAGGGTTAAGTGAATCGTCAAACCCTAGTCTCTTCATATGAATGTAATTCATCTTCGATTAAGTCTATGTGAAAACCTAAATAGAAACTCTTTCTTTTTACCTCCTGCCATGGCCATGGACTTCTGGACTTTTGATTTCTCATGGATATCATAAGGTTTCCTCTACACCGATGGTTAGATAGATCTCTGATGCTATTCAGTTTCCTACAATAACATGCTATACCAACATACACCTCGGGTCCGAATGGCTAGGGAGACTGAGTAATGATGTAGTCAAAACTCATATAACACCCTCTAAGTGTGATACTATCGATACTCTCAGGTCAAAGAACCAGGACACACTACATGCAGCATCAGGAGTTTAGTTCATTTGTACCGACAAGGTTAGACTCCCTAATGACTACTCGAGATGTCATATAGCCTCAGTGCCCTCATTCTCTACGAGTACCATATTTACTCATCGCTCTGGTGGTCTCACCCGTAGACTCAAGGACTATCTACTTAAAGAGAAGCGATTATACACCAACCTTCTAGATCAATTCACATCCTCATGATGATTCTATGGTCGGGAGCATTTTGGAGTTAATTATGATTTATTCGTTTACTTTTCCTCTTGAAATGATGATTTTCTCTTATTACTATTAACCTCAAGAATGTATTCACAGGCAACTAAATAAAATATATTGTGATAGGAAAATTACCCATTTTATTGACTATTAGTCAAATTATAATTTTGCACTAAGTGTTTACCAAGTGCTGTCAGCCAATTCTGGCTTTATGGCAATTATATCTATAGAGATGTGCTTGACTATCCCAGGAGATGAGCTTGCCTTATCCTGAACATTTGAAAGGCGATGGTGTGAGTTCTACCTTAATTTGCCTTCGATGCTTCTAATAATCAAGCTGAGTCGAAGCCCTACTTATTGGAATAAATCTCTTCTCTT